>JASCZW010000410.1:0-117811 GCA_034211315.2 Aedes japonicus | reverse complement strand
CCCGAGCAAGGATTCAGCAAATTAATAAGAAGTTCTAATACCAGGTTATCATTTTTGGATCACTAAATGTGGTATCATTCAGGCTGAATAAACAGCCAAAATAACAGAATGGATAACAAAAATTTACTCGTTGAATATCATAATAATAACTTATTTTGTCATCACTGCGAACAACTTGATAACAAATCCTGTATTGTAAGCAAATTTATTGAAATAGTATCAAATTATGTTATCAATTTGAAAAAAAATTTCATACTAATAACTAAAAAAAATTTTGATTAAAAGCTAAATTACTATGCTGGAAATATTTATAGTTTTACAATTCAATTTATAACGTTCATAAAAATAGTATGTTCACAATGATAACATATGATAGCGAAATTTGCCAACGGTGATAGCTAAATTTGTAATGCGATAACAGCGGATATCACAACGATAACTGGGTTAACAAGAACTGGTTACTTATATGATATCAGCTTGTTATTTTCACTTGCTAGGGAGGTGTGCAACGACAACTTACTCATCGACATCAGAAACACTTAATACATTGAACAAGGAATACGTTCGTAATGCAACAACAAAAATTAGCTGAGACTCATAGATAAGCTTATAAGACATAATAATAAAAAGGCCAACAAACAAAATAAGAAGGAGCCACGTTTGAGAATTTGAGATCCTTTAGTCCGTTTCTTCAATTGTCTTTTTGTTATTTTGTTAGTCAGTGTTACGTTTACAAGTTGAATATAGCCTTTCGTAATTTCTTCAATCCTTTGTAGTTCAGTCCGTGAAGTGTGTCATTTATGTGCTATGGCAGTCCTCCAAAAGCAGTTTGCTGGTACTAAAAATGAGAAGCTACTGTATTGTTCTTTGTGTGTTAAAATGGTATAACTTAACTCCTATTGATGCAATTCACTATTTCACTTATTGACACTTCTTCAAAAGGTGTTACATTTTCAAGTTTGCTTCCCCTTTCTCTCAACCCTGTCCATGTCCCCTGTTTTGTGTGGTGGCGTTTCGTCTTTGTGTCGTTTTGTTTTCTTATTTTCGTAATTTCTTCGTAATTTCTTCAGCCTTTTGTACTTTGTGAGTTTCTTCGCTTCGTGTCATTCTATGATATGAATTCTATTCCGTACAATGTCTTACACAATGCTGTTTCACCATCCTTTATATTCTAGGGCTCTTTTAGTATACTCCCGTGATCACATCAATATTGTGAACTTCACGGGAAAATTTTGAAAAGCCACCGGGAAGGTTTGGGAATCTTTTGAGAACTTTTTGAGAAAGTGTTGAAGGCTTCGCTGAAAAGTTTTAATAACTTTACGGGGGTGTTTCGAGTACTTCACGTTGATGTAGTTAAAACTTCACGAGGACGTTTTAGAACTTCAAGGGAAATTTCACTAGAACATTAAACGGAAGTTTTAAGAAACTTCATGATCGAATGATCGAAACTTCCGTGATATTTTCGAAACTTCTAAAAAGTTATTCCGAAACTTATGTCAAATTCTCGAAACGTCCACTAAGTTTTTGAAACCTCTAGAATTTTTGGTATTGCCGAAAGCCTCTCAGTTGCCGTGGATTTGATGAAACTTGCGTGGAGCCCATGAATTTTTATTCAAGTTTCTAAGAACGAAAGTTCTGTGAAGTTAATGGGATTTTGGTGAAGCTCTTGTATTTTTCGTAGCGTTTTGAGTGTGTAATTTGATCTTTGATAAGATTTCAAAACTTTCTAGAAGCCTCCGTTTTTCCGTAATGTTTTTGGTAATTCAAGGGAAGTTCCACGAATTTCACTGGATATTTTGAAACTTGAAGGGAAAATTTTGAGATCTTCACCGGGAAGTTTCGGGAAACATTTGTAACTTTTTGGGGAAGTTTGCGCTTCACGATATATTTTTAAGAATTTCACAGGGATGGTTTGAGAACTTTAAACTTCATAACTGTATATAACATCCAAACGAACGTTTTGAGAACTTCAAGATCTTGGAACTTCCGTGAAGTTCTCGGAACTTTGAAAAGTAATCTCTAAACTTACGTTTAATTCTCGACACTTAGACGAAGTTCTAAAAAGCTTAAGAATTTTTGGTTTTTCTGTGAAACTTGAAGGTTTAAGAACTTCAAAATCTTGGAACATCTGTTAAGTTCTTTTCTCAAAAAATAGTAAAATCAACAACAAAATTTGTTAAATTCCCGAAATTTACACAAAGTTATAGTAAACTTTAGAATTTTTTGAAGCTGCTATTTTCCGGAAGGTTATTAAAACGCTCCTAGAGCCCATAGATGGTTGGCAAAGTTAATAACGGCAGTTCCGTGAAGTTGATGGAATTTTCGTGAAGATTATGAATTTTTCGTTTAGTTTTAGACTTTTGGATAAGTTTTCTAAACTTCCATGAATTCCTAGAAAATTTCTGAAAACTTTAGAATTTTCCGTGAAGTTTTTGGAACTTCTAGGGAAACTTCCATGAATATCACGGAAATTTTTTGAGAACTTCACGGGATTTTTTTTTTATAAATGTTTAGAAAAGTATTGAGAGCTTCGCGGAAAGCTTTTATGACCTTCACGGGAAAGTTTTTAGAATTTTAAATCGTAAAGGGGAAGTTTTATAAAGCTTCAAGATTTTGCAACTTTTCGTTCGTGAAGTGCTTGAAACATCTAAAAAGTTGATGTAGAAGGACATGTTCGCTCATCACCATGAGGCACCAAGAGTGAACATTAATATTTTTGGCTAGAATGAAAGATGTGAAGAGAAAGTGAAAGTTCCGTCAGAGTGCGGCAGGTAGGAAATCTAATAGATGTTTATTGAAAATTGAGCGAAAGGGCATGTATCCAATGGTACTCGAACCATGGACGTCAATCTTTGCCTAACATCCCACTGCGGGGTAGCTTGTAGCAACGGAACAAGTCCGCCACTTCAACAGGCAAAAATTGACGCATGGAAAGACACTCATATACCACTGTGGCTTGTATAGTTATTCTAGCGATCTATTGTGTGCACTCTGTTTATTGATGCGCACATGGCACATACCTGCCGTACTCTGACGGAACTTTCACTTTCTCTTCACATCTTTCATTCTAGCCAAAAACATTAATGTTCACTCTTGGTGCCTCATGGTGATGAGCGAACATCTCCTTCTACATCATAATCGTTACTCCTCGCACGGAGAATAAATAACATAACAATTAATGTATCTAAAAAGTTATCTTTGAACAAATTTTAAATTCCTGTAACTTAAACAAAGTTGTTCAAAGCTTTAGAATTTTTGGTTTTCTCGGGAAGCTCCTATTTTCTGTGAAGTTGTTGAAACTATCCTTCCAGTGCAAAGGTGAATTCAGTCTATATTTTTTTGTGCTGTACCTTCAGCCTCGTGGGCTAGCTCATCACGAGAGACGACCCCTGAACCCTATATATGGACACACCAACATATAGACCGGGACCAACGGCTTTACTTCTCTTCCGAAGGAACACGTGATTTGAGATTTTTCGTCGGAGATTTGACGGCGCCGACTGGAATTCATACCAGAACCCACCGGTGTGAGAGGCAATCATTACCGGTGCAATCATAACAGTCTCTAGCAACCTCAACTGTCGAACTAACTGCCTGAAACAACTATAATGTTGAACGATTTCAAAATTTCATTGAAATATTACACCATGTTGAATTACTTCTATCATCTTAGTTGTCATTTTTGACATTCGAAGGATAAGTGTTAACAATTTTCACGCTGGTTTTGTCAATTACATTCATGCTTTTATTATTTTGAAAACCTCATTGGAAATCTGTTCCAAAGTTGCGAAAAAAATTTGACGAAAGTTATTTCTTATAATGTGCACAGTAATTGATCTCTTCATTGATTTCATCTCGAAGTTTTCTGACTTTCTGATAAAATCTTCTTTTTTCTGAGCTTCTGGTACCCGAAGAGGGGATCTTTTTCTTAATTGGGGACTATTCTTTTGAATTTTTGGATCGTTATCTGAACGATCCTCAAAAACATCTTTGATATTTTTTTCGAACTTCTAAAAACTTCTTTCCTTCCCTTCTCTGAACTTCTAAAAACTTTTCTTTTTTAACTTCTATGCCGAACTTCTTTTAGATGAACCAACCAACACAGAAGATCATCCTAAACTTCGAGGCAGCTTATTCCTGAAATTCGGGGAAGTATAACCTTGAACTTCGCGGATGTTTGTTGTTTTTCTGAGATATTCCAATTAGATATGCAAAAGAACTTTTAAATTGGGCAAAAAATTGAACAGGCGAAGAGTTAAGTTTTGGTAAAACAAAAGATTACGAAAATATGGCAACAGAGCTGCGCTATATAATTTTTTTCTAAGCTGAATAATATTTTCAGAATGGTCAAAATATAATCTACAACTTACCCCAAAACATCATACCAATCAAATAAACCGTTTAGATCTTATAATTGCCTTTACCATCAATACCATTTTTACACAGACGCTTTTGAAAACGTAGTCGTGATCCAGAATCCAAAAGGGGAACAACTGTACAATGATCAAGAAAAATTGGAAATGACATATTAAATCATTTATTTTAATCGACACATTTTATCTTCGAATGCTTCTAAGGACTGTATCGAAAGTCAGTTATCCACATATTTTTCTTTCAAACCATGTAAAAAATATTTTTTTTTATTAAAACAAATTGATAATTTTTCATTGTACGGGATTCAACTTGATTATTGTGAAGACCGGATGAAATTATTATTATTCTTTCACGAATTTGCGAATTTTTGATCGAACACTTTTCATCAAGTTCCGGGCGAGTGTTTTATCACATTTTTTTGAACTTTTGCATATTCCCAGCTGCTTAACACACCAAATCAAACACACCACATCAATCTATCACAATCACCAAATAGCGTTCGATGGACCGAAGCTGCGGGCAATCTAGCGATAGATTTCCTGATTGATTATTCCGGTTTGTAGAAAATGGTAGCCTTCAAACCGCAGCAACATATTGTTTGCCATACCAGCACTTTTCGACCAAACTTGTCTACTTGAATCAACCTGTCAGCATCGCTTTATTGTGGACCTGGAAGGGTTTTTGAGTCCTCTTTGACATAGGTTTCGTCTTCCATCAAACGACACGAATCCGATCGCTACAAAACTTGCGAATACAATTTATGGGTCCTTGTTGCGCGCATTGTTTCAGTTCTGCACTTTGTAAGGCGATTTTCTGCTTCTTGCAGGTCTTCAGGTTGGTCCGTTTCTTTATACGTTGAATCATTCCGACGCTGGTTCCTACCAAACCACGCATCGACATTGATTTCTCGAGTTCTTTTTCAAACATACGTATCCGATTTTGTAAACAACGAGGGGAAGTTAGATTCAAACGTTAAATTCTTGAAACCCTTAGCACTTTCATGAAAACTACACACTTAGAAAATTTTACAATATTCGGTAATTTTTTACCGAACTTTCAACAGCTGAACGTTCGGTAATCCGATTTACCGGATTTCGGTGAAATTTTACAGTATTCCGGTAAAAAAATTACCGGAACTTGTCAAATTTTACCGAAATCCGTTAAATTGGATTACCGAACTGTTCAGCTGTTGAAAGTTCGGTAAAAAATTACCGAGTACTGTAAAATGTTCTAAGTGTGTAGGGCCACCAACAAAAGGAATAACATTTCCCTGATATGATAGTGATACTACTTTCTGTGAGGGTGTTTTGAGAAATTTTCGTTTGAATCATACTTCCCCTCTTTGTTCACTAAACCAGATATGTCTGTGATTTCTTCTTCCGAATTAGAGCTACGACTTTCTGATCCAGTTCTGCTAAGGCTTTGTGCACAAATTACGTAACGCATGAAAAGGGGGGGGGGGGGTGGAACAACTGTTACTTATTGTGACATATAGGGGAGGGGGGGTTTTAAAATCGTTACGTAACAAAATAATCAATATGAAAAAAAAAATTAAAAGTGATTAACCAATTTGCACCATTTGCAAATTTCCTGTGTGCCAAGCAAAGTAGCATGTAGCAAGTAGAAAAGCCTGTTGAGGTGGCGGATTTATCCGTGCCTTGACCTATCCCACAGTGGGATGTTAGGCAATAGTAACATCCTTGGTTCGAGTACTACTTTACCCATGCCCTTTCGCTCAATTTTCAATACTTCTTTTCTATTTCCTACCTACCTTACACTGACGGGATTTTCAACACTTTCTCTTCATATCTTTCATTCTATCAAACATTACTGTCCACTCTTGGTCTACTCTTGGTGATGAGCGAACATCTCCTTCTAAATCAAGTAGAAAAGGGTTAATTTATACTAGTTGAGAACTATGTTTAAAAATTCTGGGAAATACGTCAAATAAAAGGTTTTAATCTATATTTTGAAGAAAAACTTTCGAAACTGAGCCAAAACTTTGTTTTTGTAAGGACGTAATTAATGACGTTTGCCATAACTGGTACATTGCACCAATTATCGCCATAGTTTTAAATTTAGGTTCCTTTAATGGTAAATCGCATATGTTTCTTATGGGAGTGGCCATAATAGAAACACATTTATGGCCAAGTGGTGCATCTGAAATTTTAATGCATCTGAAATGGATTAAGTCTAACTTTTGATTTCCGACTAAATTCTAAAGCTTTGATAAATGGAGACGTACACTGAAAGTCAATTTTTTCATAATTTTTTCATTTTCATAAATTAGCTTTCACTCGTTTCGTATACATGGATTATGCACATAGAACAAATGTCTTGTAAATTATATTCTAACAAAACACTATCATTACAACTTCTTTGTACAATGCACAAAATTATTATCGCAAGCATGAGCATGAGCATGATTGACCGCCCGAGGTTGCTACTCCGTTATTGCCAGATCAGCTGTTATTACACAAAGAACCAAAGGACGATGCTTGGGACTAGCATACATCCTCAATGTGTAAAAACTGGTGATCTGAAACTAAGGCAATACCGGCGCCGGCCTCGTCCGAATGCAGGTCAAATAGGGAATGGGTAGGAATATGTTGACGTGATACTCGCTTTGTTGGAAGCCGAGAACACCTCTGCACTTCCACGAGAAATCACTGGGATGTTGGATAAAATGATTGGGTTGGCAGCCGGATCCGTTATGGTAAACGGTGTGCTGAATTCAACTGACGTCGGAAGCGCGTAAGATATTTAACTATGTTCCCGATTTATTCTCTGTACAGAGATGCTCATTAATGCTATTCAAATTTTAACACCGATTTAAACCAACAGTAAGGATGCTATTGGGGCCACTCACAAGTGAGGGTGGTTTATTTCAATGGAATAGAAGAATACGTTAAGAACATCGAGTTTGAGGACCGATTTAAACCAACAGTAAGGATGCCGTTGGGGCCACTCACATGTGTGGGTGGTTTATTTCAGCAGAATACAAAAGTATTTTAAAACACCGAGTGTAAGGACCAATTTAAACCAACAGTAGGGATGCTGTTGGGGCCACTCACAAGTGTGGGTGGTTTATTTCAGCAGAATACAAAAGTATGTTAAAACATCGAGTTTGTGGACCGATTTAAACCAACAGTAAGGATGCTGTTGGGGCCACTCACAAGTGTGGGTGGTTTATTTCAATGGAATACAAGAATACGTTAAGAACATCGAGTTTGAGGACCGATTTAAACCAACAGTAGGGATGCCGTAGGGAAAATTATTATCGTGAAAAACAGAATAACTCCTCGTGGTTGCCTTTTTTTCAATTATATTTTGAGCCGATAAAGTAAAACTGTCAGTCGTTCATGCAACCACCCAAGAGCCGTTTCTTGTTTATTTGTAATAAATTACTCGTAGCTATATGTATTATTTTCGTAGAATGAACGAATGTTCTTTTTGTGTCAACAAATGCTTCGTGCTTTTGACAGTTGCGCGTGTGGCTTTTGATACGAAGGAAGCTTCGTAGAAAGTACAAATCAGTTTCGTTGCAGAAAACAATGTTTCGAATGTTAGTCCTAGCTTCGATCGTAATAGAAACGAAAATTAATATTCAGTGTACTATTTAAATGTGATCTAGTAAACAAAAGGTATCTTATGACGATTTGCATCACCAACTGGCGCAATTTTCCATAAATCGTACATCTACACGCTGAGAAATATATTGTTCTGTATAGATTCAACAAATTTTATTGCTGACTCACGGCTTACCCATAATATTTATTTATTCAACCAACACTGATTTTATTTTTGAACCAACAACAATTTTGTTTTGTTTCTAAAAGCGCTGCAAAGAAGGTTTCTTTTGAAAACAAAATGCGTTTATTGTTGAATAAAAAAAAAAGTTTTTGGAAACAATGCACCTTTCCATTGATTCGACCAAACCGGTTGAATTGAAAAAAAAATGGTTTGCTTTATATTAAAAACCATAGAAATAATAATAAATTTTGTTGAATTTTTTGTTGATTGTTGATTCTACCAAATTATTTTGTTGAATCAATAATGATTTCTGTTAGAAATGTTAATTGACTAACAATGTTGGATTCAATACGATATTTTATTGTTTCAAATATATGATTGCATTAAACTAAATCAATGTGTGGTTTGATTTAATACTAAAAAAATGTTGATTCGAACCATTGCGTTCAATCACCCAATATTCCTCTGCGCGTAGCCTACATCAAATGAACTTGTTGCTGCGTCTGTTGTTCTATGTTTCTGCCGTCATGAATTAGTCGTACATAGCGCGCCCTTATTCATTCTCAGCCCGGATCCAAAGGAAAACTCTGAACAGTACCCATATAAAAAATATAACTAATAACAATTAGATTATAATTATTGGGATAGTACAATATTATGCATTGCATAAAGTACTGTTGATTTAAGTGATATGAATAACACTTTTTTTGTGATACTTTAAGTAATTTAAAGACTTTTGAATAAACTTGTTGAACTAATATTTGTTACATTTTTAAGAACATTCATTAATCTGAATAAATGCAGTACAATGAGTGCAATGTTTTACGTACACACTTAGAAAAAATCGTGTAAACTTATGACTAAAAGAATGCACATAAATGGAGCGGCTTTTATGATTTAATAATCTGTTGCATGAAAAATTACATCAACCAAATTAAATTTTGCTCGTAACCCTATTTAGACACATATCAAGTTGATGTAATATTTCAAGACGATGTAAACTTTCGTTAGTTAAAAATTATACTTGAAACGAATTACCAACGAAAAGAAATGATAGAGAAATGAATTTCCAGGACTGTTAATTTTGACCACAGCGTTATAATCAGGGAGTACTATTACATTTATTTGGTATGCGCTACAGTAATAAAGATTAATTTTCCTTTTTTGCTCTGCGGACACTAATACGATACGTTGCCTCGATACGTGACAACAATATTACATCTGAGGAATTGATCTAGATTTGGAAACCAGCAGCAGCTTACTAGTGTTCAACTAATAACCGATTTAAAAATGTGTGGTTTTCTGCCGCAGGAAGCAAAAGAAATTTCACACGTCGATGATTGCGAAATACAACTGAAGCGCAGATGATGCGTAGAAGAGAGGAGTGGTTCTTTCAGTTTACATAGATGGTCTTGTAATTTTAAAGGACAATGGTGAGCAACCAATATAATTTCTGACCGTCGTGTAATATTATGTTATTATGATGGATTTGTATTATTATTCATAACGGATATTTGAAATACCCTTAATTGAACATAAAGATGCTGCAGCAAACCATTACGTCGGCCTAAATTGTGTTATATTTTCAAATTGCGTGTCACGTAGTTTCCATAATTTTTTAGTGTGTAATCTTTGTATTAGCTTTAAGATACTGAAATTAAATTAATTGAAAGATGTTTGCAATCTTTACTAATTTCATGTATATTAGAATTAAACATGAAAACAACAACAATAACAGTTTTTGTGATGGTTTTATCACAATTGAGAAATAGGGGAGAGGGGTGTTCGTGAACGTTACGTAATTAAATGGGGGAGTCTGGTCACGTGTTACTTATTGTAACATAGGGGGGAGAGGGTTCAAAATCCCGATTTTTTGCGTTTGGTAATTTGTGCACAAAGCCTAACCCTTAGCAGATTCAGATTTTCTGCCTCTTCATGGCGGTTCATCCAAAGAACAGTGTTCCCAAAACTTGATTATGATGGATTTTACACTCGCGTGATGAATTCCAAAGTGCTTCGCCAATTGCCGCATGACTACACCCTTTTCACGTCTTTTTCAATGCGCGACATTTTGAAAATAAATAATTTATACCGTGCAAACAAGTAAACAAATGAAAGCTGACAGTCAAACGCACAATGTGCTATAATGAATACACGCGTACAATGAAAATGTACGTGGATAGCTTATTTTCGATACATTCCTAATTTCCTTAGAAAAATCTAAATCTTCGATGGAAAAGTCCAAAAATGTTCATAAAAGTTTTATAACAAGAAAAAAAAATATTTTAATGAAAAAAAATTCTTTCCATATCAATTGAACAATAAAAAATAAAATAGAAATGCAATAACATAATTAAATTAGGCAATAATTATGTAAGAGACAACATATGTTTAAAATTTCCAATTAAAAACTAAAAATGTTAAAACGAATAAAAATAAATATGGTTGTTTTGTTGTTGTTGATTCGTATTTACGTGACTGGTGCTTTACGGCAGGGAGACGATCTGGACTCTACATATCAAACCCATCAACGGGACCAACGGTTTAACAAAAAAATCTGCACTTCACTTAGTTTGGAAATTGGATTTTATATGGTGTATTGCAAGAACAGTGATGCTTTCTGTTTTTGCATGTATCTAAAAAAAAACTACCATTCAAAAATATACACAAATTGCACTAAGAAACAGCATGAAAAATAATGTGCAGATCACAAATAATATTAAATGGTAAATGTGTTTTAATACAATCGTTCATGTCGAATCATACTTAAAAAGTTTAACCCATTATGGAAGAAGCATCAACCCGTATAACATCAAAATAATAACTGCATTAGACTATAGAGAATACACGAAAGTTATCTGTGTTTGCTCTTCATTCTGTTACACCTCCTGCCAACGTCTGCGCAGGGGCCGTAGGTGTAGCTCTGTAGATATAATAAAACAGATTCCGATGGTTTCAAAAACCTTGGAGCGTTTCCTGACATTACGAGAGGAAGGAAACCGTGCGAAGCAAGAGAAAGAATATGCCTGACTGTTTTATCTCTGTTAATAGTGTGTCTATGGAATGAAAATTAATGAATAGTTGATGAGACTTTTTCTCACAGAACCCCGGAGGCGATAATGCTCTGGAAGCGTGTCAGCATTTTATTCACGATTCACAGACACACTCGGAATTCTGAGCCGGGTGAAATGGCCGATTTGCAGTTGAAACATTTTTGACTAATTGACTCGCTTGCGCATGCAGAAATGCTTCGGTAAGAGAATTCTAAATTAGGTGAGCTTACCGTTATCAAACTTGTTGGTTTTCAGGTCATTAACTCCCGTCACGGTCATAAAATAATTATGATCATTTGTGTATATCGATCAAATGTTTCTTTTGATAAAAAAAAATCGTATGGGAATTGAAAGTTTATCATTATTTATTACCTCATCCGCGGTTATGATGCCAATGGCAAACATGGTAGTGAAAATCGTTATAAGGTTAAAACACTTAACGCATATTTTCTGTTTCTACAACTAGGGGGGGCTGAAGTTGGTTACCGCATTTGAATTTCGATCTTCAGCGCAACAACTCGCACAGTTAAATAGACGCACTCGTACGAGCAATAGCATTGAAAACTATTCAACCAACTTCCAAGTTCATAACGCAATAGATACGAAGATTTGTTGAAAGAGTTGAAGTGGGTGCTACATCTACACGACCATACAAATACGCAATAATAGGAAAATTCACGTGATAATTGTATGTGAATGGAGTAAACGTGAAAACTCTCACTCTTCTTTATCACGGATTGGCCGCATAAGGGGCTCTTCGGCTTCTTATTATGGCGTCGGGTAATTTTTTTTTTCATGATAAAGATATAATGCGAGGGGTGATCGCTTTGTGTATGCATAATGAGCTTCCGAATGCTCAGTCAACTCACCGGTATTGAAAAAGTAGCGCCTCTTACAAAAACCGCATTTAATAAGCGTGGTGATTGAACCTTGTCAATCGACAATAGGCTTTTGAGCATTAAAGTACTGTTGCGTAAAAATAATGCTGAAAACATTTGCAGGGTGGCCACACAATCTTAATTTTAAAATTCCCGCATTTTTCCCGAATTTTTTTCCCATTTTTGCCTAATTTTCCCGACTGGGAACATTAGCATTAATTTGGTTTAGTTGGTTTTCTAGGAAATAGTTCAACCTGCCGCAAAATCGGGCTTCTTGCTTATTGCGTAACCTGCTTTGGCCTCTCGTTTTGCAAACGAGAACAAAAATCGCTCTATATAAATAATCTTTCAAGTTTCTAAAAGCATAAAAATTATAAGATAATAATAATTCGAGGTTTTCGAGAACAAAATGATGCACGTGCGTTGCGTGAATGTTATATCAAGTATTTTTTGATTTTAACGACGTTGAGTGTTTGTAGACAATTTTCTTAGTTACCAAACTCTTTTCAGTTTGGTTCTCCACCAGACACTTTATATTTAAATCCTCACTTCATCGTTGTATTTTCATGCGACAGCATAAGCACATTTTCAACCAATATTGTCAAATTGTGCAGCTCCTTCTTGGAATGACTAATCAATTCTTTCAATTTTTGAGCAAATGCAGCGCTGAATTAGTCTTAATAATCAGAGAATTTTCCAAAAGTTAAGGGCTCTTCCCGGAAGTTCAGACAATTTTACAGAAATTCAGGGAATTTCACAGAAACTCAAGGATTCACAGAAATTCAGGGATATTTACAGACAATTAAGGAACTTTGCAGAAGTTCAGGGTTCTTCCTAGCAGTTCAGGCAGCTATTCGGAAATTCAAGGAACGTCTCAGATTTGTTTTTTTTTTTGTATTTTTTAGATGTTCAGGGAACTGCCAAGAATATCCAGCAAACGGCTGAAAGTCTCAAAAAGAAAGACTATTTAATCAATCAGAATACTCAGCAAACTTCCCAGAATTTCATGGTACTTCCCAAAAGTTCAGGGAACATTCGAGAAAATTAAAAAACATCCCATAAGCTTAGAGAACCTTCCGAAAGTTATTAAAGCTTTTCAAAAGATTGCGGATGTTCCTAGAAGTTCAAAGAACTTCTCAGAAGTTCATGAAACTTTCCAGAAGTATAGGTAACATCTCAAAGTAATAGGATTTGTAGTAGTTCAAGTTGCTTGCTCGAAGTTCAGGGTACTTCCCAGAAATTCAGAAAACTTTTCAGATCTCTTGTGAAAACTTCACAAAATCAAGGAACTTCCTCAAAGATCAGGACACTTTCCTGAAGCTCAAAGATCATCTCAGACGTTCAGACTACTTACCAGAAGATCAGGGTACTTCCTAAAAGGTAAAATAATTTCCCAGATGCTCAGGGTCTTTCAAAGAAATTCAGGAAATTTCTCATAAGTCCTGGGATTTTCCAGGAATTTCAGAAAACTTCCCCAAAGATCGAAGAACATTCCAAAATTTCAAAAACGTCCCAGAAATTCAGGAAACTTTCAAGGTTTTCAGAGGATTCTCAAAAGTTTAGGAAACATTTCAGGGACGATCAGGAATCATCTCAGAAGCTCGAAAAACTTTTCAATACCTAAGTTTTAAGAAGAACGCAAACTTCTTACCCCCCATTAAAATTATGTACAAAAGTTTTGCAAATCGACAAACGTACCTTATTATAATATTTGTGATATTCTACTAAAGGGTGTATTCGATAAAAATGGCAAACAGAAAATCTTCTGTAACTTTTGAATCGTATGCGTAAAAAACCTAGAAATTTGAGTAGATCTTATCCATAGTGTATTATTTACATCTGCCAAGTTTCATAGTTATACATTCAGTAGTTCATGTCGTCGAAACAAGAAATTGTCCGTGAGAAAATTTTGTGCACTCACAGTCAAAATCCAGGGGCGTCCCACCGGTGGATTGCTAAAAGGCTTGGAATTGCAAATACAACTGTGTCTCGTGTAATAAGAACCTTCAAGGAGCGTCTGAGTGTCCAAAGGAAGGAATGGAGTGGTCGTAAAAGTGGTCCAATGGACAGTAAAATGGCCAGGAAAGTCGTACAACAATTCGAGAACCGTCCAAACATGTCAATTCGAGATGTCGCTAAAAAGTCTAAGGTGTCAGTCGGTTTTGTGCAGAAACCCATGAAGCGTGCTGGGTTACATGTTTACAAAGTGCAAAAAGCCCCAAACCGGAATGAAAACCAAAACATCACTGCGAAAACCCGCGCCCGGAAACTTTACACGAAGCTGCTCACCAAATCCGGTTGCATCGTGATAGATGACGAAACATACGTCAAGGCCGACTTCCGTCAACTTCCTGGGCAAGAATATTTCGTTGCCAAGTCGAAGTTCGATGTTCCGGAGGATGTTCGAAAGAAGAAACTATCGAAATTTGCAAAGAAGTTTCTAATCTGGCAAGCGATTTGCGGATGTGGTGAAATAAGTGCTCCCTTCATC
This sequence comes from Aedes japonicus, assembly GCA_034211315.2. Lineage (NCBI taxonomy): Eukaryota > Metazoa > Arthropoda > Insecta > Diptera > Culicidae > Aedes > Aedes japonicus. Next base: position 103,262 of record JASCZW010000410.1, on the reverse strand, counting down.
GCTTCCGGAACAATAAACGGTGCGATTTACACGGAAGAGTGCCTTAAGAAGCGTCTCTTGCCATTCATTAAGAAGCACAAAGGATCAACTCTGTTTTGACCTGAACTAGCATCCTGCCACTACGCTCGAAACGTATTGGAGTGGTTCCGAGCCAACGGAGTCAATTTTGTGCCAAAGTATATGAACCCACCAAATTCACCGGAACTTCGTCCAATTGAAAAATTCTGGGCAATTATGAAAACGGAACTTCGCAAACATCCCAAAACTATAAAAACAGAGCTAGAATTGAAGAAAATGTGGGTAAAAACAACAAAAACACTGGGAAAATCGGTTGTACAAAATTTGATGGGTGGAGTGAAAAGGAAGGTGCGGGCATTCGGGATGGGAGACGAAATTGAATAAAACAAATGTTGTAAATCAAAACTCATTAGTAGTTCTTCATTCCCTGAAAATTTCAAGAAAATCCGATAATCAGTTTAATTTTGATGAGTATATATGTGTGTGCCATTTTTATCGAATACACCCTTTATTTATCAAGAAAGATGTACCGACAGGAAATCCAAACAACTTCTAGGAAAATAAACTTGCTTCTCTTCCGGGAATTTCCAGAAAGTTGTTTCTATGGTTGTTATCCATGGAGATCAGCAAAGTTTTTGGAAATTTCCAGAAATGATCAGAATATTCGGTAATTCAATGGACTTCTTTTAAGATCCACCTCTTCTCTATTCACGTCAAGATTATCTTGAAACTTCCAATTAGTATCTTAAAGTTCCGAGAAGTTCATTATATGTCCACCCAATCGTCATAGATATTCCGAAGTTCTGGGATTTTTCAAGAATTTCAGAGAACTTCCCCAAAGATCGGAAAACTTTCCAGAACTTCAGAAAACGTCCCAGATATTCAACATTTGATCACCCGTAACGCTTGTCGAGCGTATCCCAGGGATAACCCTTTCCTGTATAACAGTCCATTACCTGAGACACATATGAGGGGTCGTAGAGTTCTCTGCATCTCTCTTAAGTATGTGTTCCTTCCCATTCCCTACAGTTGCAAGGACGTGGCTAGGGTCAACTTAGTCTACTGGAGGCAGCATGTCTGCTATCTAATGGTTCGAAATCATCCCCCAGGTTTCTTACCGAACGACAACGGATCTAGATATGATAGTTCTCTTAACAGTAAATTAAGACTTCACCGCCTACGATATTGTGTAACTGTATATGCTATGCTATGCTAAATGCAGCGCTGAATTAGTCTTTATCTACACAGCTCCAGACGCTTTTTAGCTATGTCCTTGATGCGAGTTATAACATCAGGCTTAATGTAGATGATGTACCGCGTTAAGGACATACGGGATCATATCCCTATCACTTCGAAGTTTTCTGAGCACAAACCTCAAATACTATTAGGATTTCACGCGTGAATTGTTCAAGAATCGTTTGCTCCACTTGGATGCTCCCATTGGTTAGTAATTTGAGGACCATAGATTGACTCAACCATAGATGCAGACATGATGACAGAATTCAACTTTGTCGTTTACCGCATCAACCGCAACGGCGCACACTTTTGATTGGTATACCGCCGAAAAGCTCCGTTTGAAATTCGGTTGAATTCAGCTTTCTTTCTTCCTGCTTCCTGACTTCCTCCACAAATCTTTTTAAATGTGGCAACATGTGCAGCGCTCTTCTAGCAAATTGTTCATTTTCCACCCAACGAACTTCGCAGAATTTCAGTGGAAAAACGATTTTACATCATTTTTATCTAAAGCTCTCCATACCCAACAAACATCGGTGTTGAATTAGAGCTTGTTCAAACAAATTTGGAGAAGCTATTCAGCTATTCTAGAAGAACACCGATGTTTGTTGGGTAGGTAGGTAATTTTATTGATAAAATTTATCTATTGATAAAATATTGCATCAATTGGTCGACATTTTATATTTGCGGAGAAATTTGCGAAATTAGAGAATCTGCTTTTGTAAACAAATATATAATTCGACGATTTCCCGACTTCTTCCCGCATATTTCCCGATAAGAGTGTCCATCCCGGGACAAAAAATCCCGGGATTTTGGTAAATTCGAAAAAATCCCGAAAAACCCGGGACAAGAAAAATTCAATCTGTTTTCACTTCCCATTATGGAAACGTTGATTCACAACACCAGCTTTGATAGTTTACCCCACTATAGGTTTCCTTAGACGAGCGGAGGCAAACAAAAGTGTTTCTGGCACCAATGAAAAATCAAAACACTTACTGGCCTCCGTGTAAAATCTTCATAGCATCAAAGGGAGCTGATGACGTCATGCTCGTTTGGCTACACCAACTGACAGTTCGTTTGGCTACCTTAACTTCGCCTCCGCTCTTCTCTGGGTACCTACAGTTTCTCTACTTCTCTCTCTGTCTTACTCTGTTTTGCATTACTCACCAACTTTAAACATGGCATACACTGAACCAAATAATCTTATGAATTTCATAAGGTTCAACTTATGAACGATGCTTTAGAATTTCATAAGGCTGACTTATGAATGGATTTTGTTTCGCCCGACGTTGTTCTTGTACGTTTTTAAGCTTTCCTGATTACAAGTGTTGATATATACTAGTGGGCAAGTCACTGGACTCACAACCTCAACGTTCAAGGTTCGAATCCAGGTTGCTCCAAATTTTTATTTTTTTAACATCATTATATTTCATAAGATAAATTTATGAAATTCATATTGATTCCTTATAGCAAATAATCATAATGTAATCTTATGAATATCGAAAGTTTATTTCGCTGAGTGTACGTACAATTTCAAAACAATGCATCATGCGTACAAAACCTTGAGCAGAGGATAGCGAGAATATAAAATTCGCTGCACACGTGCGATACAAGATATGAATCGATTCACACGGCGAAACCATTGCTATCCATGCTATAGTACTTGGAAATTGTATGAAGCACAAGTATACTACGATTGTACTGCTATTGCATAGCACTAACGTGTTCATGATTTCATTTGGATGCAACCACCGATTTACAACTCACTGCTGTGTGAAATGTCACTAGTGTGTATCGAGCCTATACACCATCGCATCTAGCTGTCAATATTTTTCATTCATTATTCTGTGCTAATTCAGTACTATCCTGTTCAGCAGTTTCGCATTATCCGTGCTTCCATTCATAAAAAGTAAGTAATCGAATGTAATTATAGTGGAATAATTTGTGCAAAAAAATTTTATTTTCCTTGAAGGATATGGCAGAAATCTGGAAATATTTCGAAAAGCTTCCTGAGGACAGAGAAAAAGCGCGCTGCAGGAAATGTCTACAAATTCTGTCGTGCAAGGGCTCTTCGACCAGCAATTTACTGCAACACATGAAAAACAAACAGGATTTGGATTTGAAACCGTCCCGGAAACGTCTGCCGCAAAAGTGTCCTCCGTAGCGGTTCCAGTGAAACAGGAATCAATGCTGAAATTTGTCAAACGCCAATCGTTGGCGGAGATTGTTGCTCGGCTTGTGGCAAAGGACGGGTTTTCAATTAACGGTGTAACGAAAAGTGAATTTATCCGAGAATCGATCTCTAAGCCAACATCGAAAACATCGGTAATGACATTGGTGTCTGAGTTCTACGAGTACGCTAAGCAGCAAACTCAACAAGATATCCTGAGCCGCATCGAAAGAGGAGAACTTCCAAGCATCACCTTTGATGAAAGGACAAGTTTGAGCAACAAACGGTATTTGTAAGATTAACGGATATCTTCCGGCCGAAAGGATGTTGGAAATGGTCGGGAACAAGGTTCAACTGTTCGGGATGAAAGTTGAGCTTATTGTCGCTGCTACAATGAACGGAGCCCGAGCTATCAAGGATCCACTACCATCATCAACCAATGCCGATGCTTCAGACGACGATGATTCAGATGCTGATCCTGAAGAAGGTGATGACCAAGACTTGGAACACGGATATTTTCTCTCAGGTTTGTTTAAATGAATATTTTTAGAGAACCTGCGAATGAAAATATGAATGTATATTCTTGCAGATTTGTACAAAGCGCGATTTAGATATGTTTTAAAGCGTATTCGAAAAACTGTGAAACTTTTTCGCAAATCGCCCGTCAAAAACGCTATTCTGCAAGAAAATATCATCAACAAGTTCCACAAATCATACCAGTTGTGTGCAGACGTCAAGACGCGGTGGAATTCTACCGAAGGCATGCTTGAACGTTTCATAAAGACTTTTGATTGTATCAAGGACGCTTTGGCCGACATAGGACTCACTGATTTGATCGTGGACAGCGACCTTGATGTGGCCAAAAGTCTTTTTGAAGCACTCCAGCCAATCAGGCTTGCATCAGAGGCACTGGCAGACGTGATGCCACGTTGTTATTGGCAGAAGGAACTTTGAGTTTTCTCTACACAAAACTCAAAGAAAGTGGCAGTACAATCGGGCATGACCTTTATGATGCCATCACAAATCGTATCAACCAAAGGCGTAACAAAGAGCTTGTGACAACGTTAAAGTATCTTCAAGGCCTGCCAAACTCATCGATTCCAGATCTTGAACACTCATCGAAATCACAAATGACGAAGTTCATCAAAGAAGATGGAGTGAGACTGATTCGAGGCTATTTGAAACAGATCGGAGAAGTCGGTACAGATGCGGAGCCGATCGCTGGGCCATCGTCACGTGTAGAAGTAGAATCTGGCCCATCCAACTTGCGTGAAGAATTGGAATCGGCCATCAAGGTGTTCGTTTGTCCAGGATAACCTGATGCAGCAATGATCGACATAGCGAAAGTGAGAACAAAGGAGTTATGCCTTTTCGAACTACACGGAAGGTTAAGCCGAAATTTGAAAATCTTATTTGATGCTTTGAACTGAACAAGCCAACCTCGACGGACAGTGAACGCGTCTTTTCGGATTCGAATAAATCTGCTCCAAGAAGCACAGTCTACTAGCCGATACAAACGTCAATAATCTTTGCTTTCTGAAATCGTATTTCGCAAGAATTGACTCCGTTAAAATTTGAACATCGTTTCAATTTCAAGTTCTGCAAAATCAGACTCATTGGATTTAAACATTGACCCATGATCTTTGAATAAAATCGTTTTCAAAACACAAAATTGCTTTTTATAAAAAAAAAAAAAATATCCCGGGATTTCCCGGGATATGAGAAAATTTTTATCCCGAATCCCGGAACAACGACAATAGCCGGGAAATGGACACTCTATTCCCGATGATTTTGGATTCCCGCATTTTTCCCGCATTTCCCGATTTTTCCGAGTCTGTGGCCACCCTGATCATTTGACATAACCATGATGGAAATAGAAAAATCTAAACGGCAAAATAAGTTTAAGCTGCACTCAAAATTACAGGTATTAAAACGAAAGACACTCTTTGTAACACTTTCCAAACGGGTAATTTCTATTCTCAAGCAACTCATCATATCATAAACTCATCCTCCACTAGTTATTATTTTAATCCGCCATTGACACCGTGCCTCACTTAGAGTTTACTTTCCGTCATTTCATTCCGGTGATCACGAATGGTAGAACATAAAACGCTTCTTCTTTTAATTGTCCATCGAGTGAAAGCATCCAACGCTGCACTTCAACCAACCTAACGTAGGTATATTTGCAAAGCTATAAACTCTAGATAATAAAATTGCAAATCCCGATGGAACCTGCCATGAAACAGCTAGATTTATGCGATGTCAAAAGCATTGTGCTTGCTTTGCTCTCCGCAGTTGAGAAATCACGCAGATGTGATTAATTTTGCAGGCATCATTAATCCAACTTCGAAGTCCACGGAGCTTCAGTGCGCACTTAAGTCCCTGCATCCGGAGCCATTTTGCCACCACCGCCACCAACCTATAGCATCTAGTGCTGATGAAAGAATTTGCGGTTTGTGTTGTGAATTGAAATTTGACCAATGATCTCTCCATACGAGAGAATAAATATGCAGGGGGTATTTCGATTCTCGTTCAAGATGATCATGATGCCTGAGGCTATTATCATTACTACACCGTAATGGAGTCTATTGATCCAGGAACCTAATTCTTGGCTCACCCGGTTTCGAGCTGCACTCTCCAAGCCGAACGGGACGGGTGCCCAGTAGTAGGTCGAGATTTAAACCACATATCAATCAAACAATTCAGAAACAGAGGAAAGGAAACAGCACTGTTATACGCTCGATTTGGTGTCTGAGCGATGGAACTGGGATTGTGATGTATGTGTATGTATATGCAAATTGCTTTCTGATTGAGTCTGGCGCTATTGATGAACGATGAATGGGGCAATCTACTTCGGTTCAAATTTTGCATTGTTGGTTTTGAGGCTCCTGTGCGGTTTTGGTTGTGACGGATGAGGGATTCCCTGTCACTATTGCATAACTGTATCGTATTATTTGTTAAATGGATTTGAACATGCAAAACTGTTTCATTGGTTTTCAGCATGTTCCCCAGCAAATTGGGACATTCAATTATAGGTAGCCTACAAATTAAAAACGACAATTGACTTTTTTTTACAGCTGCAGACATACATGTAATTGTAAGGTGGATTTCGCGATTTGAACATTACGTATTTTGGGATTGTAAATAAACTTAGAATTTGTGGAAGTCGGTAAATGAATGGTTCTAATAACCTGGAGGCTGAAGATTCTCGATTCCCAGTCCGGTCTAGGAGATCTTTTGTCTTGGAAATTTCCCCAACTTGGGCTTAATTGGCATTGCTGCACAATATACCAATTCTTGCATTGCCATCGAAAGCTCTCGCGCATCCAGAATACTGAATTGAGAGCCGGCAAAACCCTCGTTAGGAAAGCGTAAAATCCTAGAATAAGTAGGGCAAAACGGGACCGATTGTTAGTGGCATCATTGGCTATCAAAAAGCACTTTCATGATTGACAACGATCCTGCTTCCCACTGATTTCACCAATCAAGCGATACATCTTCAAACTGATCTGAAGCACGAATTCACCCTCGATAGACTCCAAAACCTCAGTGGTAATCGTTTTTGATTACTGATCATGCTCTTGTTTTCATTTAATTTCGCTTTGTTTATCCAATTATTGCTTCTGCGCGTTGGTTTGATCTTTATGAAACTTTAAATCCCACAAATTTGCAAACAGCATTCATTCGTTTTTGTCGTTAGTGCGGATAAAACAAGCAATTTGAATACATTTATCGGGAACTGAATTCGCGAAAGGCTTGATGAGATTCGGTTCGATGTTGGATTTTTTTCTGGTTGATGGTTGGGATGAATGGCCAGACGGCCGTTTGTGCGCCGGCAGATGGTTGACTGGAGAGCGGTGCGCTGGCAGATGGTTGACTGGTGGGAGAGTGGTCAATGGATGGTTCATCAGGGGGCACGCAGTGTCGGCGCATGGTCGGCTAGTGAGTGGCCTATCCAAAGTTGGGTGGATAATTGATAAGTGCTCCAACGTTGTCGGATATATAGATTGATTAATGGGAATTGGTTTGTTGATGGCAGTTTCAGTGTCTTAGAGAAACAAAGCCATAATGATGTAATACTGTGAAGGTTATTATGGATTGCGAGCCGGAACTACTGCCGGAACTTAACAACTTCTGTATACAGCAGAGGCCACCTCGGCCTTGGTCTGATTGGTAGTCTCATTGGTAAGCCGAAACTCGTCAAGCTGAATATTATAATCTAATTTCACTGTACCATATCAAATCGTAGATGATTCAGTATTAATATTTTCAGAAAATCAAAAAAATTGAGATGATCAAAATCTTCCGAAATTTCTCATGTCCGAATTATTCTGAAGTTTTATCATTAAAGAAAAAAAAATCACTACACTTAAGAGAGTTTCTTAAGAGAGTCATTTTGGTAGATCATTTCATGATGTGACGGCACCGGTGGTGTAGTGCTAGGAATGGTTGCCTTTCACTCCAGTCGGTCTGGTATCAATTCCAGTCGGCGCCGTTGGGATTTCTGAGACAAAACATCTCTGATCACTTCTTCCTTCGGAAGGGAATTCAAAGCCGTTGGTTCGACCTATGCTGGGGATGATTTTGGGTCGTGCAAAAGAACTCTAATTCTTGCAACAGCACGTAATTTAATCAGCACAATTAAAAAATGAATAAGCATGTTAGGGTACGATATCTAGTAAGATAGTTTAGGTTACTTACAGAATTTTAGTATTCTTTTCTCCCGTGTACATGTGCTTTCTGAACAGATGGGGCTTGAACGGGTTTGTAGGCTATTTTTAAATAATAATTGTAAGCGTTAGCATTTTAATTTCATTTAGATTATAAGGAACCAACTTTTAAGTATTTAAATTCAGCGTTAGATTTAGTTAAAATTAAGGCAAAACTAATTTAAAAAAAAAATAATAAATTTCAAAAGGCTAACCACTTCTGCGCACTTTCCAACTACTATCGTCCTATTGATTCAATTCTTCTTCCTTTTCCTCATACCTGTCAGTCATCGTACATTGTCATAATGACAGCGGTTCGGTATACCTACTAGCGAGGTAGGCTTACTGCTTACTTGCTGCACAGTGGTTCTAACAACCCATGTGTTGTGTAGAGTCCAGATCGTCTCCCTGGCGTGGCGAACCAGCGTCAGGCTGAATTTCACGTAAATACGAAACAACAATAACAACAACATTGCTTGATGCAATTCTGATATGAGATCTAACACTCTGATCCTGAACTCTTCTTGTTGACGGTTATGAAAAAGTTTGGTACTCACTATCGTTATATCAACAATGAAGTAGGGGAATTGTTGGCTTCAGCAATATTGCATAACCTCGACAACCGATTTTCAGATATCTAATACTATGTAACTATTGATCAAACTTTTCGCTGAACAAATTTAAACGTGCAGATTTTTTTTCAAACGCAGTTCAAATCGAACGAATAAAGAAGGGGCAGTAGACAAAAGTTTCTCTCACTTGAGAAATGATCATAAGAACATTTTCAAGAGCTGCTGCATAATTTTATCGATTGTAATAGATAAAGAGTGGAGTCTGCTTAGCTTGCCTAGAATAGGTAAATACCCCTAGCAAACAACAACAAACTAGCCATTTTACCTATAATGCTTTGCACAACGCATATTTTTCGAAGAGCGGAATCGTTGATTCAGGATTAAATCAGATTGGTTTCTTTTGCAAACGCGAGCAAATATGTTTCCTTAAGGGGCATTCAAAGAACTTTAGTGGGAAACAAGAAGAGGTTACGATCAGAGTAAAGCGAAGAACAGCTATCGAATTTAAAGTGTTAATTCACGCTCGATAATACGACAATAGGGTGGCTCAAAGTATCGTTTTAACCTTGTGCTAACTAACACAAAACGTAATTCAAACGGTGCTATAGGATATCTGACTGTAGTAATAATTGGAAATCTACTCTGTTTTTTTTTTTTGTAAAAGTAGGACATAGGAGGGACCATCAGGGCACCCGATTGAAGCGAAGTGGATGGGGAAAGTGGGAATGCCAACCCTCCGTTGCTAATAGTTTGTGGATAGAGGACGGGCTGTTACATCATACTTCATGATTTGGGTGTTATTAAACGGCTTCTTATTCATTTGCATAGATGCTTCGTTCGTCTTTTGGAATAAATGAAACATATTTTTGGGTTCCACGAATTGAAAAAGATCATAATGTCTTTCCTTTTAAAAATGTTGGTGTCTGTGTAATCTGCTTCGGCTACACAAGTAAGTTCGTAAATGGTTCTGCTTTATATATTTCTGTGGTCCTTCTAATAGAGGAAAAGCTTGTAAGATGGAACGGCTTGTAAGATGGAAAAGTGCCACTTTTGACATTCCTAGCGACAACACAATCGCGCTGACAAGTGTAAACCTCATTTTTTTACTATTCTTCAATTTTCAATTGCTTTTGGAGTGGTATTCTGAGTGTATTACTCATTCGATTTAGCTCTTCCAGGTTTCATTGTTCGAAAGTGGTGGAATAATTAAAATACCAATTATTTCTTAAGCTTAGTAAGTGGAAATTTCCCATCGATATCAAAAGGATAACATTTGTGTTGGCTAGCATTTTTGGTGTATTTTTATAATCCAAAGGCATTTCCAAAGAAATCGTAAGGTGAAACAATTTTTTGATGTTTTGTGTTTATGGCGTCATGTTTGTAAGATGGAACACAGTTGAGCTTATACGATTGAACACATTTTTTTTCGTTTGAAACAGATGAATGATATTTTTAATGTTTAAAAATGCCATGAAATCAATAATAAATTGAAATATAACAATACATTTTTTGAAGTTGTAATTTTCGATGGTTTTCGAAAAAGGCCATCATTTTTTTTGATGACTACAAATAATCAGTTCCGTGGAAAAATTTGGAGCCCTTTAGTTCCTCTTTCGAAAAATCTTCGAAAAAATAAAAATTATACATGTTACGAGGAAAAAACGAATCGTGTTCCATCTTACAAGCCATTTTTTGAAATAGCTATTTTGGATGGATTTCGAAAATAGGCCATAATTTTTTTTTCTAATGACTATAAATAATCAGTTCCTTGAGCAAAGTTGGAGCCTATTAGTTCTTCTTTCGAAAGATGTCTTTGGAAAAATAAAAATTATACATGTTACGAGCAAAAAACGGATCGTGTTCCATCTTACAAGCCTTTCCTGTAGATGTATCTTTAGCCATTCGTTTTATGTTGTCGCCATTTTTTTAATCAGTTCGTTTATTTGTTAGACTCAGGCGTGTGTAACACTTTGCGGACCCGATATTCAATATTGTAATGAACAATGTTTTATTTTTCAATTTTAGTAAAGTGGGGTGCCAATTACTCGTGGCTAGCTCGAGGTTGATGGGTCACATTATCGTTTGGAAGGGGCTAAGTAGGTAACTTATTTCAGGTATTATTTGCTGCTCATGTTTGCGACATCTACCAAATCCTTGGTCTCTGTAGTCCCTTTCAGGAACTAACAGAGCAGATGGGTGACCACAGCTTGCTGGGCAGGTACAAGAAGCACGGAAACAAAAGGATAATATAACTGGGACACAATGGAAGGGAATTTACTAGAGACTAATTTACTGGCGTTACAATCTTAGATCAGACAAACAAAGGAATTCGCAAATCGCTTGCATGCCAATGGCAATGCCAAACTTGCCACTATTTTATGTTCCATCGCAAGTACTTTTATCTTGTGATAAAAGTGTCATTTTGTTTTTATTGTTAAATCTTTTTCTTAGTAGCACAAATTTATAAAATTCGACTTATTTTTATGCTGTTTTGCACAACCATCTGAGAGGTAAATTATTTTTCAAGTTCCAGAAATTTATCATTAAGCTTTGATAAGAATTTCTTTGTTTGCAAGCATAAATTGCTACCGTATTAAAGTCTAGAATTGTTATGTTTGTTATAATCATCATTGTTAACAATGAAGGGGTGTACAATTACTTGAGGCCGCATAAAGTAATGGCTTCGAATAGAATCCCGTCTGTTGCGCAAAGACCTTTCGGCGAAATCCATTTGACACATGACTTCTTTTCTAACTATTAACGACTGATTTTAAATTCTTATGAATTTGATTTTCTGTTCAACTTTCAGTTGGTGTACAACAAACTTCACTATATGAGCGTGCAGGTTTTCCGAAAAAAAATCATTAACTTCCTTGGGTGTCAACATTTTGTGACAGATAAGGTGTTTCGGGTCATATTGACCCAGATTTCAAATTCACATTGTGGAAAAATTTGTATTACCAAATTTAAAGTCTTAGCAGTCAAAATGCTTATTAGAGTCCAGATTTTCAGTTTCTGGTGAGTACTACTTTTTTGACCCGATTGGCCAAAAGAAATCTGTGCCGGAAGAGGACATGTTTTGCCACGATCCGTGAGGCGGCGCAGATACACATTTTCATCGGATTGTGCTTTTCGACCGCTCAAACTTTATAATTTTTCAAGAATAATCCACTGCCTGACGCCACTTTACCGGCTCCATGGATATATTTAACTGAATTTGTTTAATTTTGTTACTAATTTAGCGAACATTGACAAGATAGTAAATGTGAAATTGGCATAGTTTCCTTTGTCAATGACTCTTAGCTTGAATGAGTGACCATAGTTGCTTTGTCAATATCTTCATGCATGGTTGAAATTCAGTAACATTTTCCGAGTGAAAAACTGTAATTGTCTCCTCCTGAAGAGTTCCCTCGGAGTATTCGGGTTGTCCCGTAATGGTCAATAAGGTAATTCGTCCATTTATTTACCAGAAGTAAATTGTTTACAAAAAGTCATGAAGTTTGAGCCGTAGAAAGGCATAAAGGTTCCCCCGAGCCATCTGAGTTGTTCCAGATTGGCGATTATGGTCATTGGTACATTTCAAGGTTATACTACTCATGAAAAATCATGAATTTTGAGCCGTCGAAAGGGTTGATTCAGCGGAAATTTGTATTTGTCCCTCCTAAACGGTTCCCCAGGGGCATCAGGATTGCCCCGGAATGTTTTGGCCATTGTAGTCATTTCTAGGCTAGAAGTAGACTACGTATAAAAAAATATAAATTTTGAGCCGGCGAAAGGCATGTTTCGGCGAAAATTCGTATTTGTCCCCTCCTAAAGGATTCTCCCGGGGCATCCGGATTCTCCCGGAATGGCCAATATGATCATTGGTTGATTTCATGGCAAGAAGTAGATTACTAAAAATTTGGACTCTAATAAGCATTTTGCTAGCAAAAACTTTTAAATTTGGTCATACATAGTCTCCACAATGTGAGTTTGAAATCCGGGTCACTATGACCCGAAACACTTTTATTCGTAACATTTTTTCAACAGTCCTTCGGAAATGTCAAAAAAAAAAATGGATTCAATGCAGAAACGTACCTTTCCAAGATTTAGGAAAAGTTAAGAAAATTCAACCATCTAGATGCTTATTTCAGAAAGTTATAGTATTCTTTAATTCCATTCCGGGTCATATTGACCCCAACACCTAAAGAAGGGTAACATTGTCTTCTTTGTGATTTATTCACTATTTCACATCAAGGAAAAATCAACTAAGAGCGGTATTTATCTATATCAATGTTATGTTCGTCCAAATGGTCCGAAACCAAATCAAACCGATTTCTCGAGTTGCATTTAAGGCAAGATGTAAAAAACAAGCCTCAGTACTATCTTCGCATAAAACATTGTTCATGAAAAAAGTATTAGGATTTGTTTTGTATCCGTGTGTTAATATTTAAAACAACCTGTTTTATTAAAAAGCATCAAGCGAAAATGTCACGTTTCCGTGTATTATGTTAACACAAAAGTTCAATGCGGATGAATGATTAAACATGAATGAAAACACAAAGTTTAGGCCTGAATTTCCAAAATGAGGAAAATTAAACAGATTCTGGCTAAATTTAGCATAATGCGCGCATTTAAAAAAGGCGACCGTTTTGGGATGAAAACGAACGGAAAAGATATTTTAATTATCAAAAATTTTGTAAGATATTTTTTTAGACTATTTTTTCCGAATTCCTGAGAACATTTCATTTTAGTTTGGAAAAAAATGGTCCACGATGAATCTTTGAGTTTTTATGAATTCTCGAAGTTAGAGATGTGCGAGAAAATTGTAAAACTTCAATTGGTGTTTTCCAAGAAAACTGGCAACCCTGAATTGTTTAATATTATTTTTTTAAATATCCAGACAAAATAGTCAAAAGGTCGAAAGTAACATTTGTGAACAATGACTTCTAGCGTATTTTTCTGGGATCTCCATGCTCCCACAAACAAAATAGCACCAGAAAATGATACAGGGAGTTGTAAACTTCCCGTCGGTAGTGAATATAGATGTTAGTAGCCTGGCATTTGCAGGAAATTTACGTTTTAAGTCATTGTTACTTTCCCTACGCGTGAACAAAGTTTCGTAACAATCTGAGACCCTTGGGCCCAATCTGTTCGATAATAAAAAAAATCTCCAATATACAGGCAACTAGTATATATTGATGACTGACCGGTGGATCGACCACCAGATGGTAGCGTAATCGCATGAAAAACTGGAATATTTAGTCGCTTTTTTAATGCACGATTTTATAGCATCTATTGATGTACAACTTATCCAACGAGGCAAGCAAACGGCACTTTCGAAAATTTTGTAAATGGAACCCAGGAAATGGACTGATTTCGTCTTTGAGATAAAACTTATAACTTCATTTTGTACGTCTGAACTATTTAAAGGCAGTCCAGTTTATGAAAGTGCCTTAGTTCTCAAATTATACTTTTACAATTCTTGCTATTCTTCAAGAAGGATTTAATTTTAACATAAGAGCAGTTTCTTGGTTATGAGTAATATAAGAATCTCTTTTTTTTCTCATCTGTGTCAGCCCTTAATGTAATGTAATATCAGTCTGTTGAAATTATAGGACATGTCAGAAACTTTATAAGGATATCATAATCTTATCGTTTAAAAAATGTGGGAGAACATTTCAGTTGTAGCAGTGACACGACAATTACTACTAGAAGCAACTAATCGTGATGACTTTTCATCCACGGATATTCCAAAAAAAGCTTAATGAGAACTTGTGTTTTTGTTTTCAAATTAATCAGAAATACAACAGATCCTCCAGTGGAAGAAGTTTCTTTTAATGGAACTGACGAACTTAGTGGTGAAATTACATAGGTTCTCTCGGAGTTTCCTGCGATGATAAATTCCTTAAATATTCGGTCTGTAGAAGCGATCTTCTTTTTGGTTATTAATATTTGTAAACCTAAAGCGACAATTTATACATAGCTTCATTTCATTTGTTACCTATTCTATACACATTTAAATTATTTTGGGAAACTGAACGCACATATTATAAGTTTACACATTACAACGGATTGCAGCATAATGGATGACCTTCTTAATATTTCACTTTTTTCAATAGTACATCACTGCACTCACGGTAAATGTTATTATATATAATGTCTCATACACGCCTTGATGTACACTCTGTCCATTTTCTATAAGACCAGATATTTTTTGACTACCACCTTTCAGGAAGAAAACACTTCAATTTGTACCATGACATGTTTGTGTGAGTGAAACCTATCTCATACATGGTATATATATATATATGTATATATATATATACATATATGTATGTATATATATATATATGCATATATGTATGTATATATGTATATATGTATGTATATGTATATATATATATATATATATGTGTGTGGTATTTGTGTGTGTGTGTGTGTGTGTGTGTGTGTGTGTGTGTGTGTGTGTGTGTGTGTGTGTGTGTGTGTGTGTGTGTGTGTGTGTGTGTGTGTGTGTGTGTGTGTGTGTGAAAGCACCAAGCAGTAACTACTATTTTTGTGATTTACCGTGTCTAATTTGTATAAGACCATTGGCAGATTCGCGTGTTTTCATTTTGCTGCATCAAAATGCCCAAGGAAAAAGTGCTCACGGAGAAGGAGAAGGGAATAATCGAGGCATTTCACCAAGAAAAAGTGTCAATAAGGGAAATCAGACGGCGGATTTGTCGGTCCCATCATGTTGTGCGCAATTATCTCGCTAATCTTGAAGGATACGGAAAAAAACAAAAGAGCTCTACTGAAATCAAAGCTAACCGATCGCGAGAAGAGGGAGATAGTTAAAACAGCTTCGCACTCGACTAACTCCTTGATGCAAATCAAGGAAACTTTGAATTTGAAGGTTTGCCGGAAGACAGTTCGTCAGGTTTTGGTGAAAAGCCCTCATATTAAAAGGGCTAAAAAGGTTAAAGCTCCTAACCTTACAGCTTCTCATGTTGAGAAACGGCTGAGTTTTTGAAAAAGCTCACATAAATCGACAGTGGGATTTGGTAAGCTTTGGTTATATGTTATTTTTCGGAACGTTTAATATTCCACTATGGCTCTAAAACCGGTAAAATTATTCTTGATTTTTTAAACATGTTTAGACAATCTTCAGTGACGAAAAGAAGTTCAACTTAGATGGTCCGGACGGCTTCAATGGATTGGCGCGATTCAAGAAAGGAGGAACAATATTTTTCAACTCGGAACTTCGGGGGTAGCTCATGCATGGTTTGGGCAGGCTTTTGCACAACCGAGAACCTGAAGATAGCGTTCACGTCCTTCATAATGAATAGTAAGGACTACATCAGTATTCTTGAAGGACATCTTCTGCCTTTTTTGCGCAAATATCGTCCTAACCTAAATCCAGTCGAAAACCTTTGGGGGATTTGGATTTGCAGGATTTATGTTGACGGAAAGCAGTACGCCACTGTTGATGAGCTGAAGTCCGCTATTACGACAGATTGGGACAAAATTGAGAAATCTGTTCTACTGAATTTAGTAAACAGTATGCCAAATCGAATTTTTCAGGTCATTAATCGTAATGGCAAAGCTACGGATTATTGAACTTACAATATGCTGATTTTTATAAGTTTTACTTAATAAAAATGCGTAATATTTGAAATGGTCTTATAGAAACTGAACACTTAAAATATATAAAATCTTATAACAAAAGTAATAGAAGGAATTTTTAATCAAAATAAATCTAAGACAAACAATAACTTGCTATGCACTCTACAAAAATACGCACATTGACCCGAAATGGTTATTATTATAGTTGATTTTAAACAATTTGGGGGTGGTCTTATAGAAGTTGGATAGAGTGTAGCACTTCTTGATGATACTGATACGTTTATGTTGTACACACTTTTATATCCGAGTTTATTTCTACCTATGTTTAAATAAACTGTCCATCGTGCACTTCAACTCCACCGTTCAATATTTTTTGAATTTTTTTTTTGTATTTTTTAACACTTTTTCCCGAATTATAATAATCGGCTATAATTTCTCAATGCAAATATCCTTATAATTCTGGAAAAAAATTGGTTCCACAAAATTCTACAATTTGAATTTTTAAAATAAGTGGTATCCAGGAAAATCGGAAAGTTTCAATTGGAATTTTCCAGCGAAATTGACAAATTTCCATAAAAATCTGTGAAAATTTGGTCAATTCTGCTATAAATAAAAATCTATGTCTATTAAAATTTAAGGTATTATTTCTTTATGTTATTCAATAAACTCATCTTATTGCTTATTGCAATCAGCTTTACTGTCAGCTACTCACAAGTTAATCTTCTTTATGCCATTGTACGTTAGTTAAGAAAGCTTAAGATGTCCTTTCCAGAATATTTTTACTTTAGCATAATAGTTTGCCAAAAATGTTATGCCCAGAATAAATAAATTTACCTCTTCAAACTATTTCTAGCAAATTCAACACAGCAAGTGCATGGTAAGCAAAAAACATTACTCACCATAATCTACACTGAAGTTTTGCACAGTCGACGGAACTCACAACGTCCAATACCCGGTGGGTACACTCAGTAGCAAAAAAAAAGCCGAGGAAAATTTTGCTTCCAAAAACCCAGTTGTTCAACCTCCTATAAATTTGTCAATTATCAATATTTTTGGCTGAAAATTTTACAACATTATACAAAATGTGTAGACCTTATGTGACCAAAATTTCATGTTGATCAAATCTATGAATTTGGAGTTATCATAAAATATGTGAAAAAAAGTCATTTTTGGACACAGCAATTTTGCAAAAATCTGCGTACTTCTGTGAAAAATTTAGGTAGCATATTACAAATTTCTCCGCAGCGCATAAAGGTACAAAAAATAATGTGGACAAAAATTTGAACTATTTCCATCAAGTGGTTTGGACTACAGCTGGCGTCAAAGTTGACGCACCAACATGGACATTTCCCTTTTTCACCCGATGCTGACCTTGCTGAAATATCGGTGCAAAAAAAAAAAAACCGAGGATGAATTCATCTTGTTAATACACATGATTTGTTACCGCGTGAAATATCCCAAATAACTAGTGTAACCCACAAAGAACTTTGCAAATATGGCATTCAGTATGAATTGGTTTGTAGAAAACTACGTATACAGTGTTATACGGTATTATTAATAAAATTCACCTCGGCTTTTTTTGCACCAATGTTTCAGCAAGGTCAGTATCGAATTGAGAAAAAGCTATATGTTGGTGCGTCAACGCACTGACATCGGCGTGACCGTGATGAGCGCAGTTACAAATTTTTCCCACATATTTCAGCAGCTACTGTAAACTATGGAAAATTTAATATACTCTACTAAATTTTCAGAAATACTGGATTTTGAAGTTATATGTCCAAAATGACTCTACGCATATGTTATGGTAACTTCAAATCTATAAATTCTATCAGCCTTGCAATTTTGTGTCCACATAAGGTCTATATATTTTCTGCTCAATGTTGTTGAAATTTTCGGCTAAATATGGATAGGTGACGAAAGTTACGGAGAGGTTGAACGTAAATTTTGCTGAGCCAGGGGTACGTAACTTTGCTCGGCTTTTTTTGGTGTACATAATTGTGTATTCATGATAAAGTATGAAACGATAAAGTGACTTTCTCAGCGCTCGATTCAATTTATTTTCAATATAATCAACTAGTACTGCTTCCTTCCTTACGTACCACCGATAAGCTTCCCGATAATCGATCAAATCAATCTATGATTGCAATTTTAAATTACCTGAAACGCATCCTCCAGTTATTATCTGTGGCACGGATTATGACTAGATGCGGCACTTTTCCGACGCGATAACCGAAAAACAAAACTTTCCATGGAACAAGTTCCGCCCGCAACCAGTACTGTCGGAACTCGGAACTCGGCTTTGACTTTCACTGCCTCGCTACTGCTGCTGCTGGAAGAGATCTTCATTATAAGTCTTTGCACTGCCAATATTGTGTGCTGGGCGCATAAAGAAGCCGCCGATCGGTCCAACCTCAAGGCGGCACGAACCTTTATTAAATTAGTTTCCGATCGGATCAATTTCGTCTGCGACTCTATTTGGGTCGACGTAGGAACACGAACGCGCGACTACCGGATCATTAAGTAGACTCTTCTTGTTTTTCTTTGCCGCTGGAAAAGAAGCGCGCACAGAACATATTAGTTGCAAAATAGTCAACTATTTACATTTAACCATTCGACGATTGCCAATTTATCATGGAAAAATAACAGGGAACGGTAGCTGGAGATCATAACAAAGCACTCATAGGATCACGTAAACGGTGGCTAATAGACATTGAAAGCAGAAGATCACGGTCAGAGTGGTCAATAACAACCAAAGGCCAGTAACCTTGGCTCGGCTTCTGGGCCAACATAACAGTCTCTGCACTGGAGCACTCGGAAGTCGGCATAATTCAAATCGATTGTAATTGAAAATATGAATAACCATGAATGGCCATTGGTTTCCCTTGCTGCATAGCAGTATCACTTGTACACCCACTCGATTTTTGTATTTCGAGGAGTTACTTATTGTTCGCTTTTTCGCATCTTTTTTCAACTACAGTATCACTCAAATTTGCATGAAATTACCGACACTAATCGGATGGGCTAATGACGACCTGGAGAAACATCAAAGCGATCACACAGCTCAATGACCTTGGAATTGTTGGGTGTGAACTAATGATGAGTTAGGGAGCCAGAAAACAAAATACCTTTCAGATTCTCTTAGTCGCGCGGATGGGACCGGCCCGTAAGAGATACTCCGTCGCGGATGATGGATTGATGGAAAGCATGAAATTGTATGGAGGCACACAAAGAAAATGAAATCCAATTGATGACATAGGATCAATTTCTCACTTTAGAGGATACGAACAGGCGTGACAACAATGTCTACCATGCGATAAGTTATGCTTTCGCGTGTGTGTGCATGTTTACCGATCACAAACGTCCGATGTGCATTTAGTCTTATTATGTATAAATTTACGGATAAACTACCCACGATCGGCCCCGGTCCAGTCTCTATTGGCGAGGGCTACCTACGTACATATAGTTAAGTGCAAAACAACCGTGAACTGTGTTTGGGAAATTGTAAACAAATGGTAGCAAATTTTCTTCAAATTTGATCGATGTGTGAAAGTTGGTTGCGTGCTTCGCCACAGCAATCCACTCGCCGGGTAGTAATGGTAAGTGGAAATTGGCAGAGTTTTGCATGTTTGAATTAGGTGTGAAACATGAAAAACGTCTGAGCTGATAATGGCTGGTTTAGTTGGGTATATTTTGAGGAATTCCATGAAACGAATGCTGCTCTTGTTGATCATTGTGTGTAGAACGATAGTAAATTCAGAGGCAATGCATTTACTATGTTACTATACATATATTGATGGAGACGTCAGGATTTTATTATACATAATGCAGTTTTTCTCCACAATAGCTTACGTCTCACCATCTTTACCCTTAGAACATTTATTGCCACTGGAACGCTTTTTACTTAGACTTGAAGCATTTTCATTAGGATATTATTATCGTTACAGTAGTTCAAATGTTTTAAGGAAAATTGTACGGCTATCGTTAGATAAATTCTACTGAACTCCAAAAACGTTATAATTTTTAAATTTGAGCATTAGGAAGGTTTAGGGTGACAGATCTACAGGCATTGTCATCATACAGGATTGGGCCGAATTAATAAGATGAATTCACCTCAGCTTTGTTTTTGCACCGATAGTTCAACATAGTACATATCGGGTGAAAGCGAGAAATACTCATGTTGGAACGTCAACTTTGACGCTAGCTGTAGTCCAAACCACTTAATGAAAACAGTTCAAATTTTGTCCACAACAATCTCTGTGTTGTTTTAAGCCATGGAGAAATTTTCCTACCTAAATTTTTCACAGAAATACGGATTTTTGAAATTGTTTTGTCAAAAATGACGTTTTTCACATATGTTATGATAACTTAAAATTTATAAACTTCGTCAACATAAAATTTTGGTAACATGAGGATTATACATTAGTTATAGTGTTGTCAAAATTTCAGCCAAATATATTGATAATTGACAAAGTTACAGAAGGTTGAACAACGCGTATTTTGGAAGCAAAATTTTGCTCGGCTTTTATTTTGCTACTGAGTGTAGTCTAATGAGATTCTGCGAAATTAGTTGTATCGAACTAGTTCTTGGTTATATACATGATAATGATTGGCGATTATCATATATCATATAACTGGGCTTTAAGGTGTAAACAATTGACTTGACTCCAAAATTTAAAAACCTCCTGATATTCAGTTTTTCGGTACGTACGTCTGAGCAATATTAATATACATTTTTGGTTGAAACAAAAAAAAAACTGGTAAAAAAGTATTCCTTCAAAATTTAGGTATGAACTCAATGAGTTTCCAAATGTCTTGATTTTCACTATGGTAGTTTATTGTATTAAACGATTGACAGATGGGTAGGTGATACAAAAAAAAAAGATTCACGGATCATATTAATGGCGATATTCATTCCTCGTTATCACTGCGGATTGTGTTGAATCTGTTTGTAAGATTCGGCAAAATAACTTATTTTTCAGTACTACCCAAGTCACTTCACTAGTCTCTCAGTCATTCATTACTGAACTGACAAAACATAACTGACTGAAAATGAAAATGACTTATGAACTGGGTAATGAACTTTAAAAACTCATGATTTCAAAATCAAATCAGCCTGGACAATGTTGAATGAACTAGCGAAAAAGCGTCCTGTACAGAATCGATTTAACACATTCAAAAGCTCTGAAATAGAGTGAATGTGACTGGCACACTGAAGTAACTTTCAACAGATTTCATCAAGTGAAGATGATAAATCGCACCACTGACCCCAATATCTTAGGAAAGTTAAATCAGTTAACAAAAACAAATAGTATTTTTATAACAAGTTTAAAAATTACGACGAGCTAAACACATTCAGTTTCAGGTTCTGAGCAGATCACAACTTGTCTTACAAATATAATAAAAAAGGGGTATTTTTAGCATTCACAGGCAAATGTTAGCAAATTGCCCCGTTTAAAGATAGTTGTGTAGATCCGATATTTAAAGCACTTTGTTGTATTTCCCGTCTTCTGAAAGCGCTGTTTACTCGGATGGTTGTCTTCGAACAAAATTCTTCGCATAAAATTCTTATAAGAGTCAATTTGTTAATTCAAATTTAAGTGGTTTACATCCATACTTCTCACGCCAAAGTCACGAGTTCGAATCTCATCCCCGAAAAAAGTTACAAAAATACCCAAATGGAATTTGAGTGACTACGACGAGACATGAACCACCCCTGGCTGAAAATCTCGATAATCAAGGAACTAAAAAAATTCAAATTTAAATTCTCCTTGAAAAAACTGAAGCATGGATTAATACACACGTTTAAAATTTATTCAAAATCGAAGGTAAGACGTGAAAAAATTATGCAAACCAGCCATTACATTGGAAAAACATTGGATAAAAGCACGATTGGTTAAATGGTACATTTCATCGAATGGACATTTAAGCCAATGACAAAAAAAAACAAAATGTTAACATAGGATTTAAACAATCCAATGCAAATCCTATGCAAAAATTTGGTTTTGTTTTCGTCCAACTTTCATTCGACTTACACCGTGTCCAATATATTTTCATCTATATATATAAAAATGGATTTCTGTCTGTCTGTCTGTCTGTCTGTCTGTCTGTCTGTCTGTCTGAACCTCATAGGTTCAAAAACTACTGATCCTATGATAGTATACGAAATGTTTAAATACATATGTCCTTAATATTCAATTCAAGTTCTAAATTTTTTGTTTTTATTTTTCGGGAACATTTTCATGGGTCAAAAAAATCAACCTTTGACCGCTTTGGGGGTCTACTTAACCAAGTCCGATTGTGCTAAAATTTTGCATGGGGACTTCTTTTGAGGAGACAAAACTTTTGAGCACTACTCTTTTTTGAAATTCGGTTTTGGCTGGCACCCTATTAATGGTGTTTAAAGCAGTGAAGATTTGATGCTAGATGATTCCCTGATATAATTTGTTCAAAACTAATTTAGTTTTTTTGTGATCATTCTCTTCAAATGCTTACAATATCACATCATTGTCATAACGAGTATTTATTCCAGCTATCAAGAGCTCCTGATTGTGCGGAACATTATCATTAGCTCAATGAATATCGAAATATATTTAAAAAAAATTAGGAAGAGCATTAGAGTGAGATTGGGATTAGTAATATTGGAATTGAAGCTTGAATCTGAAGGACTGTACCGTACTGACCAATTATAAAACTGCACGCATCTGCCGAATATGGTGAGAACGTTCCAATTATAAATTTGTCACAAAAATGAACACATATTAAAAAAAAATGCCAATAATAAACATTAAATACTCTTTTGAAATTGGAAATATCTTCCCAACATCATGGGATCCCAGCAGTGAACAGCAATTTCTTCTAGAACCAAAGACGTGAAGAGAAACCTACCCCGCATGGGCATGTGTGGCAGAAATGTATACGATTGCCTCGAAATACTGCCTACCAAAGCCCTACGCTCAATTCAAACTACTTCTATTCAATTTCATGGCCTGATGAGCACTATAGGACCTATCGATACATTTTCAACACGTCTTTGGTTCTAGAAAAAAAATGGCTGTTCACTACTGGGATCCCATGATGTTGGGAAGATATTTCCAATTCCAAAACATTATAATTTAAACACTGCCAGCAATATATGAAAACACAATTAGTAATGAACTAAAAATTCGCCAAATATTAGACAAAACCAGAGAACATAACCAAACAACAATAGAATAATCTGGTTATATACCATAAGACATCAGATTGATAAAATCAAATAACAATAAATAGAAAATTAAGCCAAAAATCGAAGAACTTTTGAATGATCATACAGCACAAGACAGATAAAAGTACGTGACAAATTAAATCTCTTTTACACCTTCTCACATAACCTTTCGAGCCACGTCACAACAGCGTCTTTCTAGACGCCATTGTCTGTATTCGTCTTTCCGAAAAGGATTTTGCAATCTATTCTATCCAAGGTCTAGCATAGAGGTTTCAACGCAATACATCGTGCAGCTAGTAAGGTAAAAAAAAAAGAATTAATTCAAGATGCACATCTTTAGCGCTCACTTCCCTAGTAACGGGGAATTTTTAATTGTATGCATTTCAACTTTAATGTGACAAAACCATATGGGATACCACTATAGAATCAAAATACCGCAGAAGGTGAAGCCTACGTAACATAATTTGAGTTTTAGAATGGTAATAAACAACAAGTTTTTAGGTTTCAGTAGAACAAATATTTGTCTTCTGCATTTAACTAATAATGTTTTTTGTTGCTGCATGAAGCACGTTAAATTTTCAAACATTATAATTGATTACGTGCTTCATGCAACAACAAAAAATATGATTAGTTAAATGTATTTGAATCCATGATGGAGACTCCATCAATACATGCTGTTAAGATGATCAGCATACAACACCGGGTTTCTCTCTGAGGTTGTTAAAGTTAATGACGAAGAGAAAAATAACCGTATAACAGAAGTATTTGTGTCTTAAAAACACCTCTAATTAGGAATTGATTTCTGGAAGTGTAAAACAGAATTTTCACATCTCTAGAAATGTTGTTTGGTGGTATCCCTAGCAAAGAAAAATAATAAACTTATATCAAATAAGTAACAAGTTTTGTTATCTCAAATATCATTTTGAACTCATCTGTTATCGCAGAACAAATTTAGTTATCAACAAAAATTGTACCTCACCCTTATTAGCATTTGACATTTCTTGACTATGTTTGTTTCATAAAATCCAGAAGAGTCCTGCTGCTACAATTATGCAACATAATATTCAAATAAGTTATTTGTTGTAACACCAAACACATATATGAGAACTCAATCAGTCGAATAAGTGAATCAATATTCGAATTGCATGACACGTACACCTACGTGACTTAACTAGTCTATATACACATGGGAAATTTAACTTTGGTGCTACGTTCTTTGTTTACAACAGACTGTTTAATTTTCTCATCCCAAACCTGGAGCAATAGGTCTGGGCCATAACTTAGAACACAGGGGATAAAATATGAAAATATTTGCAATCAAATTCCACTATTGTTCGCTGGACATTGAATTAAAAAAGAAAACAACACAAAAATAACCTCACCCAGTCGTGAATAAAAACAAAATTCTTTGTAGTAACAATCCAATCCAAAAATGCATTTGCTACCTTTGATCGCAAGAGAATGTTGAAAAAATTTTAACCCTCACTTTTAGCTGATCTGAGCTTAATGTAGATGAACATTTGATTTTTACAAAGTTAGTGAGTATCAACAATGTACTATACTGTTCTATACACTGTCTATTACATGCCGTTATTCAATTGGATGTCAAAAAATTTGTCGAATATTCGCAAGAGCCATCTATGGAATGGAAATTCCTCTGTCAGAAATGTTAATCGAGCAAAAACTCTTCAATCAACGATCGTATCTGTGCATTGTATGAATCATATATCTAATCAAATTGTAACACGATGCAGAGTAAAATACCAAAACCGTCCAATCAACATGTAACGATTCGTCTAAACGGCATAAATGAAGCTTTACTGAATCATTTTACATTTTTTTTTTGCTGCTATTAATGAAAACGTTGCGTACAACAACTCATTAAAACTAACGATCACTTATTCCGCACAGAAGCAAACAATGATCCGTCTAAATCATTCCACCTCTCCGAAACAATCTTGAATTAACCACTCGATGATCATACACGTTTGGCCTAATATTAAAACAGTTTGCGTGTAACACTTTCCTGGCGCTTAGTTTCGAAGTAGATAGCATGATTTGATTTCATAACTCAATCATCATTAGCTGCCGCCAACCAGTACTGCAGCACAGAGATGAAAGTATTGACTAACTTTTTACTTTCATTAAACCGTAGAAGGTACCAAAGACTTATTTCATCGTTTTATTCCCATTTTGCACGACGCCCGTCTGCTTATTACTCTCCTAGGTTATTAATTTAAACATTTCAATTATATATCCTACATGTGCGCGCTTATCCTCCACACGCTCGTCTCGCAAGTCCGAAGAAAAAGCTATTGGATAACTTTGATTAGCATTTTTAGCCATCCGCTTTCATATTCGCTTTTTGGAAACTCAGGAGTCCCCACGTTCAACTCAACATGGTTTTTCTACACTTGACTGAAGCTCCAAAATCATCCACCGCCAACGCCACCACCGCTGCAATTGAGGGAGTAGAAAAAAAAAACTCACCGAAATCTTGCGCTGGAGACTCTTCGCCGGAAGCTTCCGGTACATGCATTAGCATTATCAGCAAAAGCGCCGAGCTAATTGCCACCAGAAGGTGCATTCTTGTCGAAACTCCTCGGGTCAGAATCCAGATTCTAGCGAACATACTGCCGTTGTTTTCAATCTATGCCTTTCACACTGCTTGTATTTTTCAACAGATCAATATGGAAATGAAAATGCTTCTTCTTTCAACACGAACTCCAGCGAAAATGATCAAATTAATTTAATTTCAGACTTGATTCTTCCTTTCCGAACAAACTTTTGGAACTAGTTCAGTGTGATCATTATCATAATTTTCCACGCTCATAAGAAGCGGATATTAAATCAGAACACGATATGCTCATATTTCACTACAACGGCAACCGATTTTCCGTTCGCTCCGTTTACAACTGCTAGTACATATTCCGCTTTTCGTTCCGGTAGGCAGAGACTCCAACAGGCGAGAGGTCACTAAGCGACGAACGTCACTAATTTATCTTTCACTGCGTGAAACCCAAGTCCCTTAATTTGTCCTCGTACACCTCAGCAGTGCATCAGCACAGTAGCCATAATGATTAATCCCGCTATTCTACAACACACTCACTACTCCCACAGCATCATGATCAATGACCAGCAGACAGAGTGTCTTGTTCTTCTTACTTGCACTGGGGTCCCTCAAGGGATAGGACCAAACACACAACCAAACAACAACAAGCGGTCTCGTCAATCCGGATGGTCGTTCGAATGGAAGACACACGAAAAGCAATTTATTCTACAACGCTTTCTTGCTTGCTTCTGCACGAGTCGGCAACCATACTGGAACTGAACTCTAGACGTTCAAAAACTGTGCACACGTTCGGCGAGTAGCTATATCTCTCTTCGCATGTTGTATCGCGCTCTCGCTTCAGAGGGGTTCGTTGTGGCGGATCATGTCTGCAGAGGCGCATAAGCGATCATATTGCATCTCAACCAAAGTCGCATCGTCAGAAGAGAGGGTTAAGGAAAACTCTGAAAATAAGGAAAAACACAAAGAACCACATTTAGATGGAAGTCACGGGGGGTGGGACGGAGATGAGAATAACAAATCAGCTGCGATGTATGGAACGCTTTACTGCTCAACGCCTGATTCCACTGACAGAAGCTCGCGAACGAATTGTTCCTGAAATTGATAGGAGGATCTTAGGGGGAAATTTAAATGAGCATTTCCAATATTTATTGATTTTGTCTCGACAGTTTCCGGATGTCATGAAAATTTGTCCATATGTAAGTTGCTACCCAAGATAACATTTTTCATAAAAAAAACCCAAAATTTCCTGGACAAATCTATCTATATATAAAAATGGATTTCTGTCTGTCTGTCTGTCTGAACCTAATAGACTCGAAAACTACTGAACCGATCCGCGTGAAATTTTGTATGCAGAGATTTTGGGGCCGGGGATGGTTCTTATGATAGTTTAAGACCCCTCCCTTCTCTGGAAAGGGGCGCTCCCATACAAATGAAACAAATATTTCTACATAACTCGAGAACTAATCAAGCAGAAGAAACCAAATTTCGCATATGTGAGTGAAGGCAAGAAAGGTTTCTATGGTAGCTTGAGAAACCCTCCCCGTCCTAAAAGGGGGGGGGGCTCCCATACAAATAAAACACAATGTTCTGCTTAACTCGAACGAAATTTTGCATGTGGTGGTTTTTTGAAGACAAAAAAATGTTTCTATGTTGGTTTGAGACCCCTCTCAATCCTAAAGGGGGCTGAGGGCTCCAATACAAATGAAATACAATATTCTGCATGAATCGAGAACTAATCAAGCAAATGGAACCAAATTTAGTATGTGGTGGTTTTTGAAGACAAAAAATGGTTCTATGTTGGTTTGAGACCCCTCCACTTTCGGATCCACATTTAGTATGTGGGGGTTTTTGAATTGGAAACATGTTTTCATGGTGGTTTGAGACCTCTCCCGTATCTAGAAAGGGAGGCTCCCATGCAAATGAAAAACAGGTTTCTGCATAACTCGAGAACTAATCAAGCAAATAGAACCAAATATTATATGGATATGGGGGTGCTTATAGTTATTTGAGACCCCTACTCCTTCTGAAAAGAGGGACTCCCATACAAAGGAAACACAAATTTCAATCAAACATGAGAACTATCCGTACTGCTATGCAGGGGTTTATGGGTCCAGGAAATGGTCTTAAGGTAGTTCGAGGTCCCTTCCCCTTCTTGAAGGGGGGCTCACATACAAATGAAATACAAATTTCAGCATAGCTCGAGAATTAATCAAACAAATGGAACCAAATTTGGCATGGCAAATTTGGGGTTTCTAAAGGCAAGAATTGTTTCTATGGTGATTTGAGACCCCTCCTTTATCAGGAATCGATGGTTCTCAGACAAATGAAACAAAATTTGTTTGCATACCTGGAGAACTAATCAAGCAAATTGAACAAAATTTGGCATATGGAGGTTTTCGAAGGCAAGAAATGCTTCTACGATGGTTTGAAACCCTTCACCTCTTTGGAAGGGGGGGATTCCCATACAAATGAAACACAAATTTAAACCAAACATAAAAATTATCCCTGCTGTTATGAAAATATGTATGCAAGGGTTTTTGGCGCGGACAAGATCCTCATGATGGATACAAACAAATCACAAAATTCTGCAGAATTCGAGAACTTTTCAAAAAAATTGAACCAAATTTGGCATGTGGGGGTTTTTGGAGGCAGAATTTCTCTCTGGGGGCTCTCTGTAACAAAATAAACAGTAATTTCAACCAAACATGGGAGCTATCCATGCAACTATGTATTTCTCGGGTATGAAGAATCTTCTGATAGAACTTTGAACCCCTACTTAGTCAGGAATGGAAGATGCTTGAGTTACTGTCAGTGCTACATTATGCACAAAAAGTTAATCTCAGATTTTGCAACAGAAAATTACGGTCAAACTGACAGGATACGGCTTCGTTTGAAGATAAATGTATTGTCTATGAAATGCTTCAACACCGGAAGAAAAACTGGTAGAAACTACCGATCCAAGGGTTTAATTAAAAACACAAACCCTGTTTTGTTTGCAGATATTACACACATTAGCAAGGCTCGCACCGGGTTCAGCTAGTTTTCTATAAAGGCTTATGTAAATTATGAACATTTATTTTATACAAAAAAAAACCTAACATGTAAACGATTATTCTTAACAAAATCTTGTCTGAGAAAATGTTGTAGGTCATTAAGTGTTCTTCAAGAAAAAAAAATACACTGAAATTAAAAAAATGTAAATTTATGCTAAAAAAAAACAAAAAAACATTGATTTTCTCAAAGGACCCCCGCTTTTCGAATTTGCAAAACAAAATTGAGAAAACTTGAAGTGATATCCTAATATCTAGTGAAAAGTTTAAGACGCACACTTCTTTAATTTTTTTTATATTTTGTTTTTAAATTTTAATGGAATTTTTGAATTTTATGAAATTGCATATCTTATAATGTTACTTTACCAAAAATAGACTCTACGTTTTCATTTTTAATAAAAAATAGCAAATAAAAACATTTTTCGTAAACCCAGCTGCTCTGCAGTTATTACGAATTTTTCTAAAAGGAAATTTTGTTGTAACAATATTTCCAGCCATTTTCAAATGTTAGACGCGAAGTCCAAAAAAAAAAGTATATTTTATGATAGATTATTGAATAAGAAACAAATCTTTCTCAGACATAGAGGTTGTCAGCCTTACCCGTTTCTGTTTAGACGCAACGGAAGTGATACAAACTGATGCTATCTGAAGTAAGTGATCAAACTCAATTTTTTTTTTTGCAAAAACGATTAATAGGGTATCGGGATGTAACGTTAGCCTAGCTCCTTCATTCGGTATATGTACCAAATATGTCATTAATTCAGCGATAATTAACAAAATTATGTTTCTTTCAGGATGATCAATTAATTGCGACGAAATTGAGTCACTACTAGACAATTTATACTTGTTTACTTTCACGTAATTTTCGATTTCCTTAACTATTTGGACACCATGATTTCACTGGTTAGGCTGAACAAATTATCTCCACGAGCTTTTAAGGATCTAAATATGGCTAAATTCGACCGATTCACCGAGTAATTCAGCCTAGATGCCCAGTAGCCACCTGTTATAAACTAATTGTTTAATGTAATACTTAAAGACACAATGATTCTACGTGAAAACAGGGACATATTTTTCCTATGTTCTATGACCTGTTATAAAAATAACATATTGGTAAAATTTTAATGGAAGTATTTGAGTTTGCGATTGTTTATTTTTCATATGGCTCATCTAAAAACAAACCAAAAGAACAAAATCTGTGTAGAGAAAATTGTAATGCTTTCATTATCAAATGGACGATCATATATAAAAATCACGTGAGTGCTTTAAAGCAGTTTTATCAACAAAACTATCCGAAACACACACATATCCAAAAGCATCAACTTGATTCTTTTCCATCGCGTCCAAACAGTAACGTTTGAATCTGATTGCCACCGTGTCTGAAAAAAAAGCCTAGGTTTTAATAATCTATTATAAAAAATACATTTTGTTATGGACATCACGACAAACAATCAAAAAGGGCCAAAAAAATGCACAAACATTTATTTCGGTTATTAAATTTCGCAATAACTTGAGAACGGCTAGGCTTACGAAAAAAGATTTGATATGCTTTCAAATTAAAAATAATGCATAAAATCTAGGTTCAGTATATTTGAATAAAAAAATTATGATTTTCGATATTTTGGAAAATATTCTAAATACTTAAAAACAAAAAGTAAAAAAGTTAAAAAAAATGACCAACTCAAACTTTGCACCTCCTTTGAGAACATAACCTCAGCTTTTCAAAAAATAAAAATTAGGAGGTTCGAAGGGGAAGTCCTTTGAAAAAAATCAACGTTTTATGATTTTTTAAGCATAGATTAACGATTTTTTTAGTTTCAGTGTATTTTTTCTTGAAGAACATTTCATTACCTAAAATTTTTTTTAAGACAACATTTTGATCAGATGAGTCGTTTGCGAAAAAAAATGTTTGAAATTATTTTTTTGAAAATTTTGTTTGAAAAGAAAATTAATCCAGGATAATTTTGGATTTTTTTATGGGAACGTAATTTGGACAAAATTTCATTCAGATCGGAGAGAGCAGGGTCCAACCGATTTGCTATTCTGTCTGGAAATGCTCAAATGCAATTAATGACGGAACGATTTTAACTTTTTCGATAGCAATCGTACTGCAAACAATGCTTCTTTTATTTAAATTTTCAAAAAGCTGAAGATTTAGCCTTAAACCGGCTTGGCATATTGTTCATTGTTATTGTTTTTAAATATATTTTTATTATTGACAATAATTATTATTATTTTGGATTAAAATAACAAAAATCCATCTTCACCATTATAACAAACCTCATAGTTTGTGGAGTGTTAGGTAGAACGGCTTAAGCACTCCACACTCTATTCTAGCACGGGTAAACGTTACTTCCAACGCTCATTTTTTGCGGTATGGTGCTCCACGTAGTGAAGCACCATACTGCAAAAAATGAGCGTTGTAAGTTAACGTTTACCCCGTGCTTGGAATAGGGTCTTGAGGTGCTTAAGCCGTTCCCTGCCCTATGATAATTATTGAAAAGCAAAGAAAAGGAAATAGATATTCAAAACATACACACTCAGATTATTTTACAGAAATCTGTAAAGTTTTACCGAATTCTCAAAAGCTGAACGTTCGGTAATCCAATTTTACGGATTTCGGTAAAATTTCCGAAAATATGAGCAAATTTATTGTAATAGTTTCAAAATATATTATCAATTTGAATATTTAAGGAATTTAACTGACAAGACTATTTTTTAAAATATATTTCTTTATTTGTTCCAAATTAATCAATAATTACATTTCATGTTAATCTAGGTGCTCCAACTACTACCGTAATTTATCAACCTTAATTGTTAAAATATATACTAATTTTGTTTAAATTGTGCTAGCTCAGTATTTTAAACAGGTTTTGATGCCTGCGTGTCAGTATAACAATAATAATCTTTAAAAAAAACTAAACTAAACTAAAAAACTGAAAACTAAAAACAAACTAACATTAATTTTAACCAAGCATAAAGGGAATTAATCATTGCAAAAGAAGATTGCAATGATTTTTGTCTGAAATTATCAATTATTTTGTTGGACATTTGCTCTAAAGTCTCAACATTCGAAATTCTATGTACTTTGTTAGTACTGTACCAAGAAGGCAGTTTCAAAATCATCTTCAGAACTTTGTTCTGAATCCTTTGAAGTGTTTTTTCCTGGTAGCACAACAACTAGACCATATTGGAACAACATAAAGCATGGCCGGTCTAAAAATTTGTTTAATAACCAACAAGACTAGATATTAATTTCATTTTACTTAGTTGAGAGTTCTCATTTAACAGACCACTCACATTTAAACTCGTCAAACAAGCATCCCCAAACATTTGATCCAATCACCAGTGCTTTTCTTCTGGCTGAGAAGAGAGCAATGAAACTCCCTCCAGTCACAATTGACGCAGCCCTCCGCATCTCCTAACGAGAAGCATTGCCAATTTCAAGCAATCATCCCGATCAAGAACGTGTCTTCCCGTGCCGAACGAACTGGTACCTCCCGTGGCTCGCGAATCACCTAGTGCCTAGTCTAATTGGACAGAGACGAATACTGTTAATCCCGTGCCGGTGTAAGTTTCCCTGATTGTCTCGAGTGCGATAGACGCGGTACGAGCGGACATCCCGCAATGGTCAGAAAAACGATCGAAGCCGAATCGATAAGAGCTTCAATGGCAACTTCGCACAGCGCATCGTTTTGGCCCGCGCGCAAAGGGTGATGATGATTGATAAACTGCGCACGCGTAAAACGGACAGACTCAAAGGAACCCATTGCACTGTGCGACTGACCCATGTTGAAAGAGTCCCGTAAATCTTTGCTCGTAAATATCATAGCGCAGGTCTAACAGCTATAACGACACATATGAAACCGGCTCTCTGCATCGCATTGACATTCGTACCGACGCTTCGGTTCTCAGCATCGCGTGAATGCTCGTTTATAGGATGCTGGGTCCGGAGTATGTATATTCGTTCTCATAGCTGATAATTAATTCCCGATCTCCCCCTCTATTTGCTCCGTAGAACGGCGCTGGGTAACATGGACCCAACTGTTTCTCATGACAAATTGCTTCCCCAATGTTTCCTTTAGCGACACACTGACTGGTTCGCTCCCGGTTGTAAATGTGCCCATTACCAAGCCCTAGTGTAAATCCACGATCTAGCGAATAAGCTACGAACATCGAATCACGCTCTCTGTGGTTGGTTTAATATTCTAAGGTAAATCATTTAGTAAATGATATATTTCACGAAACTTTCAAGCTATATTAATGATAGCTTTTGCGATGTTATACATAACGTAGGAAGAGGAATTCTTCGATTAACCAGTTGGTCCTACCGATCGATCTGAATTTGCAAAAAACTTGCATGATACATTTGCAATTCTTCGATCACCCGAAGCAAATCAACACACGAAGTCAAAATTGTTCTTTCATAAACATGTGAGCAGGTAATCATTTGAACCGATGCGGTGAAACGTTCGCCTTATGAAGGACCATATAAAGTTTTAGAGCGAAGTGCAATTTTTTTCGATGTTCTTATTGCACGCAAGAATCAAATAGTAACTGCAGACCGATTGAAACCAGCTTTCGTCTGCGAAGAAAACATCTCCAGCCATCGTTTTGAAGATTCTCGAGATGTAGTCACGCCATCTGGAGATCGTGTACGACTCTTGGCGTAACTGGAGGGGCGCCTGTGGAGACATCATATCGACACACCCTAGTTTTAATGCACGTGGTAGAACCACCCTACAATTAGACGTTTGAGTGAAGAGCCATTTTGCATTATCTAAACTAAACAATCACGAGTGACAACACGTAATATTTTTTCTATAGAAGTACATTGTCTAGCTATGGTTCCTTCCTGTGTTTAAGCCCTACATGTCTTTAAGATGACCAACCTTGTAGTTCGTCGAACTGTTTCCGTTCTTAGTATCCTTCGGAGTCCGAAGTAGGCACGATTGCCAGACATAATGCATTTTTGTATCTCTCTTTTGGTGTCGTTATCGACGGTCACCAAAGGTCACAGATACACAAATTCGTCTACCACGTCAATCTGAACTCGTGGTGGAACTTTAAAATTAGGCTTGTCAACTCGAGAGCCTTTTCTCCTCATGTATTTTGTCTTTGACGCATTAATCACAAGCCGGTTGCTTGTGATACTTGCGTCATCCTTAAGTCTGATGTTTCCATCATCGTCTCAACGTTTCGTACTACGATATCAACGTCGTTGACG
This sequence comes from Aedes japonicus, assembly GCA_034211315.2. NCBI lineage: Eukaryota > Metazoa > Arthropoda > Insecta > Diptera > Culicidae > Aedes > Aedes japonicus. Next base: position 68,917 of record JASCZW010000410.1, on the reverse strand, counting down.
AGATGGACGGACTTCAAGAAGATCGTACCTCTCGTGTCTATTCCCGCGCTTTAAACCACACCGTCCAATGCAATTCCAAATATCAAACACGACAATCCATTACCTTACTTAATCTCTCTCCGAGATTCGAAGGGGCTCGAGAGCGCCCCTGAGACTCAGACAATACACTTCAATAGTTCCATCGACCAACCCAGTTAATTCATCTGGAAATCCATATTCGTGAATAATCTGCCATAGCTTGTCTCACTCGATAGTGTCGTAAGCTGAATTGTAATCGATAAACAGATGATGTGGGGTCACGTTGTATCCGCGTCATTTGTTCAGCAATTGTCGAATTACGAAATCTGCTCCGTGTCAACGCAAGCACCCATTTTTGTTATTTTGTTTTTTGTGGAAAAAGCGGCGGCCAGATTGTGGTATATTAGTGGACTTTTTTACCGATGTGCAGGATCTGTGAGTAGGGCAGAGGGAGCGGAGTCGTCTCTTACGTTTTTTCGGTGTTCTGGGAGTTCTGCGTCACCTGTGGATCCTGCACGTCTGTAACGAGCATATGATGCGCTGAATATCACATTTCCCGTGGTCTCCAGGGCGCAGATAGAAAACGTGTCGATGATTGTTATTTTCCTCTGTTCGGGACATAAACCACTGCGACCAGTAATTAGATCCATTGTAGTATATCCCATAACCTTTGTTTAGTGCATGTCGGTTTGCCTCATCACTATTGAGAAATGATAAAGTATTCGGTGTGGTTACAGTTGTCATTGTTTGTTTTGTTGGCAATGAATCGAATTTTATTGAAAGTTTCCGCTATTTAAACCCTTTGAGGAGTGAGAGCACTCTTCAAAGGCGCGCCCCTTTATCAGTCAAAATCAGATTCATTGCAAAAAAAAAAAACAAACTATGACTCCGATACTGACCATGCATCAGAACCTTAGTCATAACCAATTCAAACTATAGAACATCAAATAGACAATGAGAATTCACATAAATGTAGCAAACCATGTTTTACTTAACTAGAAATTAGAAGAAAAATTAGTATTTTCCATTTAATTCCAACTACCTTTGCTTATCTTCGACAGATACGCGTATTTCGTCTACAATGTGTAGACTTCTTCAGTGTCTCGTACTATGGAAAATACTAATTTTCTTCTAATTTCTAGTTACAGGTATTCCACTAAACAGCTCAAACCCTTTAGGATTCATCATGTTTTACTTATTCTAAGCTCACCCTCGCACAAGCGCAAAACGAGTATTGTCACTTTTCATAAGACATAAAATGTAATAAGGACTAGGATATGTCTTTGACTACAAAAAACAAATATGTTCCCTAGTTTGAATTAATTCGGACTAGGGTTCGGTGGTAGATCTGATACCCCGTAACACACCCACGAAAAGGTGATCTACCAGCGTTACGGGTCATGATTAGTGACGTTTTCCTTCTGTACCGGCGCTGGTGAAGCCATTTGTTCCATCAGAGCGGTTGCATTTGCAAGAGTAACAAACAAATTCGTTTTTCTCCCACTCACATGCAGTCTCGTATTTTAAACATCCTTCTTATTTGTCGCCTTTCTTCCTCGATCTCCCTTTTCTATTTTGTGGGATGTTTTGGCATTCGGTTAGTGATGCTTGATCTCGGTACTGTCGTGTGCTTTAGCCCTAGCCAGGTGTTTTTCTGTGCGTCATTAGTTTCATAGTGGTCATTGCGGATATAAATTGGCTTTTTTGGCAAACAGTTTTTCCAATCGGCTTATTGCAATATAAGAAATAGTTGAAATGTGAAAAAATAAGTGAACCAAATTTTAAATGCAATGCAAATGAACTGAAAATCGGATACCAAGTTCAGCATTCCTTTAGATAACCTTAAGGAAATTCCATCAATTTTCAGAAAATTGATGATTAATTAATCGAAAATATTATTTTTAATTTTGTTTTTGATGTTGTAAACTCGCAATATTTCCGAGGTATATTAATGTTCGGCTCTTATCGTGCAAATATTCACCATAAAATTGAATGCGCAGTTGAATTGGAGCATAATGAGCAATACAAAACTCAATTTGTTTTGGATTTTTTGCTTCAAAAATTTCCCGCAACACCTTAACTTTTATCTTAGATATTATTTACAGCAAAATAAATTAGAAAAACAGAGAATCGAACAAAGCAGAACAACAAAAACTCCAAGTGTGACAGCTGTGGCCATTTGGCCGTATTCTGGTTTTCATGGCAGCCAATAGGTTTTATGAAGGTTCTCAAGTGGTCATAACATTTTTCACTAGAACATTTTCCAAATCTTTATGGTATTATAAAGGTTTTACTAACTTGTATTCCCAACCGACTATAGAGTGGGCCACTTTATAAAAATTTTGGCTCTAAAGTAGCATAGAAGAGGTAAATCTTTGAGAGTTTGAGCTGTTTATTGGAATACCTGTAACTAGAAATCAGAAGAAAAAATTGTATTTTCCATTTAATTCCAACTACCTTTGCTTATCTTGACAGATACAAGATCAAGAAGTCTGCACATTGTAGACGAAATACGCGTATCTGTTAAGATAAGCAAAGGTAGTTGGAATTAAATGGAAAATACAAATTTTTCATCTGATTTCTCGTTGATAGAAGAGGTGTTAATAGACAAAACAGTATTGAATGTAGTTTTATCAACAAAGCCGGGAGTAGTGCTATACGGCTGGCATAAAACTGGCTTACTTGAGATGTGACATGGTACCGTACGATGAGCCCTTCTAACTGCATGAGTTGTGAAAGCTTGGACCAAGCAGCTCAAGCTTCCTCGTTCGACTCTTGGCTTCGGCTTTCGGCTCTGACTTATTTTTATTTTTTGGTTTATTTTGTAAAACAGCTGTAAGATAGTTCACATTCCCAGTCTGGGTTATACTAAATGAACTACAATCCAGGTCAGGGACGACTCAAAGCAACGTCTTAACCAAAAAGCTTCGTTTTCCCAATGAAGCAACCCGTCATCACACTTTTTTTAATGTTCCCAAAAGAGTCCTCACTGTTGGTTTTCGCTTATTGGCCATCGATTCAAAGCAGCTATTAAGAGTAATTAAAAAATGTTTACTCTCCAAACAATGTTAATCTTTCAAGTCCACTTCAAATCTCAAGTATAGTTTCAAAACCAGTGTTTTCCCAATGAAAATAACCAAATAAACAACAAACTTTGCTGTGAGTGGCCTCCTTACTGTTGGTATAAATCAGTATATGTATGTATCAGTCTTTAAATGAATCAGTAATATGTAAGTATATGCTTGTGCATCTTCTTAAAACCAATTTAATTCACAATAATCTGAAAAGATCAAGAGGAATTCAGCTTATCGGCTACTAAAACGAACCCTGCTGCCAACCCAAACCTTTTATCTAACATCTTAGTGATGTGTCGTAAAAGTGCGGATGGTTTCTCTGCTTCCAATAGAGCGATCACGTCAACAAACTCCTAGCTTTTCCTTATTTGACTTGAATTCGGGCAAGGCCAGCACCGGTATTGTCTTAATTTTGAACTAACAGTTTTAACGCATTGAGGATGTCTGTTGGTCCCAAGCAACATCTGTTGGTTCTCTGTGTAATTACAGCTGATCTGTCAATAACAGAGTAGGAACCTCCGGTGGTCAATTATGCTCATGCTCATGCTCATGTTACAAATAACGGTAGAAAATGAATATTACTACCTAAATAATAAGTTTATTCATATTAAGTTTAGATTTATTTGTGCCATGAACGAACAACCGCTTGTTTTCACAATCCCAAAACACCTTTAGCGTGTTACACGGGACACATGATACAATTTCTGTTCGTACTCATCGAATCATGTACTTTAACCACCTCCTCGCGTTGTTGTGCACGAACCTAGATGAGCTACCGAGATGCCAGGTCACCCGAAACCGCAGACCTCCATGTCCTCCTCTAACAAGATACAATCAGTCAGAGGTATTAACATTTCAATTCTCCTGTTTTCTCCTCTAGGCGGCTGACGCTGCACTAGTGGGGAACCGATCGAAATGCTAATTTATGCATGTTCTACACCGGGTTAACATAGTTTTGCACTTCTGAATACTCGTGCATTGGGCCTCGGTACACGGTGGCTAAATAGGAAGTTGCAGATCGGGATTTATGGGCCAGTTTAGCAGGGAAATTTAAAATGTATTATTTACGGCATGAGACGACAAGCCCAAAGAAATGCATGGTTGTTTGCCATTGGTTTCCGGGAAATGAGCCAAACAGTTTGAGCAAATGCCAATCTTTAACGATCATCACCTACTTTCTTGTTTCTGACAGATAGAGAATGGAACTCCTCGTTCACTGAATAGAGCATTTCTGGAAAAAGATTAGATCAAATCCCATTATTACGAGCACCATTTCTCACTTTTACTTTTATTGGCTCTCACCATGATGGCATCTGATATTAGCCAGGTTTCCCATCATCAAATCTCATGCCTACATACCGGTGAAGGAACCCAACAAGAGGAAGAAAATATGGTCTAACGTTTCGACACCCGCTAAATTAACGTGCCCCTGGTATGGGGGGAGCCCGCCTGTCGAAAGAAAAATCTTTCTTTCCCTCCATAGGAGGCTTATCCAACTGGAATCACCTTTTCAGCTCCGAGATCGATGGCATGGCAGAAACAGCAAAAAAAACAAAAGTTACAGATGCAGGCGAAACAGCGAAATGAAAATGTTTTGGCGCTCGCCAAAGAAAATCTGATTAAGGTTGTACAGGTTCACGTGCTACATTTCAAATTACCTCTGCGCTTTGTAGGGTACGAAGGTGTAGCTCTTTTTCGCTTTTCCCTATGCTCATTTATGTCTGGTGCAGTAGTTGTTTTCGGTTAACAATGTGAGCAAACCGCAATGTGCAGCTGCAGCAAGGGCTTTTTTCGAATTATGATCCGGAGTAAACTGTATGTCTTAATGGAGAACCAATCCGAACCGAACCCTCAAGGCTAAGGGGAAAGTGATGATGGAAAAGCCTTTTTATGAATTAGTTGGCGAAAGTGATCGATGAGTGCCTTGCGAATTTTTACAATTCCAAAGCTTCCAAAACAACATCTGGAAATTTAACAAGTAATGGTTTTCTGGTAAGTACTCACAACATTAATTATTGAATTTTTGAAATTATGATCCAAAAAGAAAGAGTAGAATTAGTAATTACGCTAAATAATAACTACAATCTTCAGAAGTCTTCTTTACCTCGTCCACAATAGATACCCCCAATCATCAGAATTCCCATCGAAGACAAAAGAAAAAAAAAGTGCGAAATCTGCTCCAAACACTCAAAGACCACGTGCCATAATTATAAAATTAGGTGTTGTTTGATTGAATGGCACGCTGTTTCCGCGTTACCATTATGGGTACTGTACCTTGTTGGTTCTGCAGATCAACTTATCGGCAATTCAGTTTTCTTTGGCCAGTAATTGAACAACAACCATGAACAAAAAAAAAATGCCCGAATCGATCCATCCATGGTGGAAACTGACCCTTCTGCAAATGAACATTTCCATCAAAGTGGTCTTGTAATGTGATATGATAGATTAATTGGCGTATGGTTTCAAGTATGATATAATTGATATAGGTGATAAGAAGAAAATGCACGTTTGTCCGTGGTGAAGATGGACATACGATAACTAATCCCATTATAGACTTATGTTCCTATATTCATCCTACGCTGAATTAAGAGATTGATCAATAAATAGATCGGTATCTTTTCATAGTAATGTTTGCTTTTGTTTAAAAACAAAGACAAATATCACAAACAGCTTCACTCGTGCGTCAATTCCTTGATATCGAGTAAAATACATTGCGGAAGATGAGATTAATGTATAGGAATGCCTTCCCCAAGACCTCAATAGATTTTCGAGAACATTTCCTGAGTCATGCGAAAACTTCTTTACGAAAAAATTCAAATGAGAATACACTACCTTCAGTTGCCACAGTATACTACACTACACAGTATTAATGTGTTTGAATCAAACATTTTTTAAATCAATTAATCCGTGAATCATATTTCAAAACGCTCTTGAATTATCGCCAACATTGGTATTTTTTGAGGAAAGCCAGCATTAGCATTACCATTAGCATTAGCATTGACGTTTGCACACCTCGTGGATGGAGCTACGATGAGGATTAATTCGTTGAAGACATTGCATGTTACCATGAAACGGATCCAGTTACTGATACGTTTCTTCACACAATAATCTTCACGAAGAGGCTCCTCGATCGCTCACCTTGCCACGTCCATGCAACCGTTGGAGATAGGGAGAATTTGGTATCTATATTAAGAAGACACGGGGAACCCACGTTGCCTTCAATAGATATCAAAGGAAAGGGGAAATGAATAGTCGGAGAGAATAGTCAAACAGAATGCCCTGTTTGGTGCACAGAACAATACTAGGGTTTTTTTTCATTAGGGCGAATCTACAATTGAGAGATTCTCTCCGGGCTCGCTCTCTTTCATTCATAAATCAATCACCATTACGTTTTTCATTCTACTATTTGTAGAGTATGCTAGCCAGCACTGTTGTGTTTCGATCTGTACTAAAAAATGCCTCGTAAGTTTTATAATGGCGCTGAAATGAATGAAAGAGAGCGAGCCCAGAGAGAATCTCTCAATTGTAGATACGCCCTAATGAAAAAAAAACCCTAGAATACATTATTTAAAAATGGTCGTTGGGTCCTTCTAGTCTAAGAAGGTTAAGTGATGTTCCATTTTTCTCCAAACGGTTGTGACCTAAGCATAAACTATAGTCCTAGTCCCAATTGGCTTATGGTTATAGCGCCATTACTCGCTCTCTGACATGAGAAGAATATCTGAGAATATATGTACGTGTGGTGCAAGAGTACTTATCAGATTTCAGATTTCACGGATTGATAAATACACTGATAGGCAAAATAAAGAGCCCACCTAATCGTTTTTTCAATTTCTCTCATTTACTTGGTTCAAATTAAAGTAAACACACTGTATTTTTTTATTATCTTATTTTTTATATTATTTTTAAGTTTCACTTATGGAATACTGAAAAAAAGGAGTTTTACTTAAAGAAAAAAAAATCAATTTGTGTTGAAAAAAAAAAACAGTGACAAAATAAAGTGCCCACTTCATTTAGGCTACAGAAAACATAAATTAAAGTAAAATAAAAGCATTTCTATAATTGATGTGTCCTCCTTTGGCCTTCAGGACCTCCTGCAGGTGCTTCGACATACTCTCGACCAGGTTCTTTAGGTGCTGTGGATCTAGCTCTTCCCAGGCGTGCTCCAGGGCTTCAAAATAGTTATTTTTATTGGTAACACCAGTTTTGTCAACCCTGGCATCGAGAATCGCCCACAAATTCTCGATGGGATTGAGGTCCGGGCTTTGTGGAGGCCATTCCAGCGGTTTGATGCGACAAGACCGGAAGAAAGACTTGGTCTTCTTGGCAGTATGCTTCGGGTCGTTGTCCTGCTGGCATACGAACTTCTCTTCAAGGCCCGTCTGGATCAGCGAAACCTCCAGATTTTCTCGCAGGATGTTGATGTAAGAATCTGCCGTCATTATCCCGTCAATTTTCACAATGCTTCCCACTCCACCTCACGAAAAACACCCCCAGACCATCACATTTCCTCCTCCATGCTTCATCATGCCTTGGATGTGGCGCTCCTGAAGCTCCTCTCCCGATCTGTACCAAAAACGAACCCGCCGCTTTCGGTTAAACAGCTCGAATTTTGATTCGTCCGTCCAGAGAACCGTTTTCCAGAACTCTAGGGGCTTATCAGCATGCTCCATAGCAAACTTAAGCCGTTTGACTTTGTTTGCCTTGCTGATAAATGGGCGCTTCCGGGTAAGTTTGCTATTCAACCCCTGTGCTACGAGACGGCGACGAACAGTTCGACCGGAAACTGATAACTGAAGGGTTTCCTGGATCTCGCGGACAGTTACCTTCAGTTACCAGGGCGGTCCAGCCAGGTTGATCCAAACGTTTTAAGCTTCAGAAGAATTTTGCCAACCGCTACCTTACTGATACTGTACTTCTTAGCGACAGCCCGGTGCGATTCACCGTTTTGCACATCACGAACGACCAATTTTCGGATACACAAGGGAATTGCTTTCGAAAGCACTGCGTTCTCCATTTTTTTCAATTGAATCAAATGCGATCACGTATAAAAATGCACCAGGTTGAGCCGTTTGCTTCAAAACATGTCAAAATATCAAAACATAAACAATCGAGGGGTCTTCCAATGGAAACTTATCGAAAACATATCGATTTTTGAAGTGGGCACTTTATTTTGTCACTGTTTTTTTTTCAACACTAATTGATTTTTTTATCTTTAAGTAAAACTCCTTTTTTCAGTATTTCATAAGTGAAACTTAAAAAGAATATAAAAAATAAAATAAGAAAAAAAATTACACTGTGTTCCTTTCATTTGAACCAAGTAAATGAGAGAAATTGAAAAAACAAAGAGGTGGGCACTTTATTTTGCCTATCAGTGTATAATTTTTGTTCGTAGAAATAAAATACATATTTCATACTAGTTCATCCAAAATGCATAAGTTACTCAATGGAACTCAAAATTGTGCGTTCTTACAAGGCTCAACTTATGATTATCCTAAGGTAGTTTATCGATGGACCGACTGGCTCAACGAGGAGTGTCAGACGGTTTTAGACGAGAAGTATACAGCGAGGGCGATGATGCTCCAGCAAGAAATCCATCAAAATGTGAAGGAATACTAACAAAAGCGAAGACAAACTCAACATTTTCGGGATAAGAAAAAGGCGCTAAGTGTACCCGCTAAGTGCCACCTTAGGAAGTTGGAGTGCGAAGAAATGGAACAGTTGTATCGTTTTCAAGAAACATGAAAGTTCTACAGGAAACTCAACGCATCTCGTGAAGGCTTTGTACCACGAGCTAAAACGGTAAGGTGAGGTAGAAGCAGCACTTTGTTGAATACCTGAGTCCGGAACATCGAAACAATTCATTTCTTCGGTGACGACGTGAGCATTGTCGGAACTGAGCACAACTGAAGTCACAGAGAGAAATTTGAGGACGCATAATAACCGTAAGTCTTTTCTACTGTGGTATTCACAAGACCCTAAGGTCCAGCCAACTTCACCAAGACGCAGATTAGACCGGTCATTATCTATGGGCACGAAACGCGGAAAATGGTCGAGGAGAAATTTTGTAATTTTGATCGAAAAAAACGGGGCCAAGCAGCCATAGCAGAACGGTTTTGGCAACATTCGCCATGGGGGACGAACACATGCGTGTAGGCATATTTTTGAGTTCCTTCTTCGTTTTATTTATCAATTCCTCCTCAGTTTTCGCAACAAAATTGTTAGATCTTACGCTTCAGGTTGGCCCGGAAATTCTCAATGGGACGCAGCTGGGGGACGTAAGGCGGGTTCGCCGACTTGGGTACCACATCGATATTCAGCCGCTCCATCTCCTCTAACGATCGCTTCAAGTAGTGGGCTGACGCCAGATCCGGCAAGAACACTGCGTCTTCGCCCTTAAGGTATCAGGCATTTCGTGCTATAAATTTCCCCGTTCACGGTCAGTCCGCTGCGAAAGAACAGCGGCTTTGACATCCCCTTCTCGCTGATTGTCAGCCACAGGAGCACCTTCTTGGAGAACTTGGTGTATGAAATGAACTTCACCTCGGAGCTCACTTCCTTCGAGGGGGGAGTAAAATACGAAGTGCCCTGCCATTCGTTGCCATCCAGGGTGAGATAGGTCTCGTCGTCCATCACGTAGCGATTCGCCGTGAAAATCGAGTTGACCATCTTATTCAGCCGCTGCCGCTGCGTCATTGCGTGCAGCTCCGAAACCAGTGGATGCGACATCCGCTTCCTGACATGTATGTTCATGTTCGGCAGGCATTTTTTCACTGTTTGGTCGGTTGAACCGACCCCCCGACCAAGCGCAGGCAGCGATGTAGCCACTTTTCCCTCGGTCTTTCTCTTCAGCGTTCTTTGGAGCTTCTTGTCGATCAGAGTCACCGGCCGTCCGGAACCGGGCTTTCTTTCGATGCTCTGATTGTTGTCTAATGGTGCCAAGATGTTGTAGATGCCGGAACGGGCGTATCCGGCGTCCACAATGTGCCGCAAGATGTCCGTTTTCGAAGCGGCGGGGTGCCTTTCTTTGAGCCGTTTCTTTCTTCTGAACGGAGTTGCTTCACTGTTTTTGCCATCACGGTTAGAGTTCGACTGATAGACCTGTAAAATTTTGTCTGCTGGCTCATGGGTTACTATTATTGATGCTGCAAAGGTAGTTTCATCAGTGTGGGTGAAGGTAAACCCATGAAGAACCGCCACTCCTTTGTTTTTTTAATGCAAAAGAAGCAACCTCTTATGCAAACACTCAGATCAATAGATTTCTTCATTGGTTATTCCGATAGTGTAAAAAATGGTAGATTTCATACCGAAGGAACATATTGCTTGCCATTCCAGCACTTTTAGACCAAGCTTCTCCACTTGTATCGACCTTCATACATCGGTTATATCCTCGTTGAAGCGTTCCGACGTTGGTTACCGCTTTGTTATCCAAATCACGTATCGACATTGATTTGTTCTTCCAAATTAGAGCTGCTAGTTTCTGATCCAGGTAAGGTTGAAAGATCCAGAGGTGACATTATGCAGCTCGAAACGAACGACTTTTTGTACGAATACTTGTGAGAAAAAGTTCTTTGTTTCGAGATCCGCAATACAGCCCCAGGTTTTCTGCCTCTTCCTGGCAGTTCAACCAAAGAACAGTTTTCCCTAAACTTGTTTATGGTGGATTTTACACTTGCATGATGAATTCCAAAACGCTTCGCCAATTGTCGCATAGTTACACCCTTTTCACGTAGCCATTGTGCCCAAACCCCTAATTTTGACGTTTTTTCTCTCAATGCGCGACATTTTGAAAACGAAGAATTTAGACCGTGCAAACAAGTAAACAAACGAAAGATGACAGTCAAACGCACAGCATGCTATGATGAACAAATCAAAAGCGTGGATAGATTATTTTCGGTACATTCCTTATTCTAGAAGTTTTTTCTATCAATGCTCCGACAGGAACAAGATGAAGATGGATTACCAATCGCACAGAATTCAGTGTTTGGTTGGCTGGTAGCTGGACGCTTTGAGGTTTAAACAGAGCTGGAAAATCGTGGTTTCTTATAAATGGGAGCAACCGTTTTTGCAAGTCACAACTGAATATGGCCAAATACTTCGTGGGGAGTTTAAACACTTTCTTTGTCCGAAAATATCCGACAACAGTGTTTCTTTACGTTACGGTATAAAAGCCAAACTTGGAAGCCGAACTTCGAGCACATATGCTTCACCATCCTTTATGGGACAAGATTTTTTTTCTTTTGCAAAAATTTGGTTTAAAGCTTCTTAACACGACTTTTTGAAGTAAAATTTGGATTATCATTACGGTTGGACACCTTTTTTATGTGGGACGGCTTCATTCCATGCCTCTATTTTATTTTTTGCACATATGATTTGATTTTCCAACTTTACGATCCACATTTCGCACAAAAGGGTTGGTATTTTTATCAATAATGGCTACCACGTTCTTGGCTTTTTAGCGAGCATAATTTCCGGTTTTGCCCACATCCAACCTTCTGACCTTGCTTGAGAAATGACTCCAGTATAGGTTTGGCAAAAATGTTAGCTGTAGAAAATAGTATATATACGGAAGGTGGCAGCGGTTTTCTTTCAGTCGAGTATTAGTACGCGACACTGAAGAAGTCTGCATATTGTAGACGAAATACGCGAATCTGTCAAGATAAGCAATAAAGGTAGTTGGAATTAAATGGAAATTATTAATCTTTCTTCTCATTTTCTAGTTGCATAATTATGTTGTACCACAAAATATAGTTGACAGTTTCGTCTGGCATGTAATTTAAACGTTTTAGCGATCCATGAATAATTTCAAAAACTACACTGAAATAAAAGTGATCAAGTTTAGTGTTAGTTTATATTTTCCTTGTTTTCCAGTAACAATCCTTCTACTAGTTCGCTCGTTAAACTGATTTTTTAAAGTGTTTTTCAAAAAGTGAAGTGACTCTATTATGTTACCAAAACAAACCTTTCGATATTTCCTTTAAATGTTTTTAATAATTCTTCAGAAGCTGCAATGGACACGAGGTGTTATAAAAGTAAATTTAGATACCATTTTGATCAATAAAAACAGTTTTCAGGAAATCAGAAGACTTTTTAAAGACTAGCATTGAAATACCCAGGTTATCAATAAGCAGTTCCAAAGCGATTTTATTGCAGCCTATCAAGCACTTCAGTCACCTTTAATACAACATAAATGCCGCTTTTGGCCCAATATATGGCTGCTTTACTGCTATACAAGCATTTAAATAGCATTTGAAATCCAACTTTACAACAGATAGCATTCAAGATGCTGATACAGGTATACCTCGATAGTACGTACATCAACTTTCTCATTTCAAATCAAAATTGCATGACAACTGCTGATTTTGTGTTAAATCTAATACAACCAAAAGAAGGACGGAATGTTGTTCTTTCTTTTGGTTCTAAAAGATTTCAGATACAACCAGTAGTTTTTATGCAATAGATATTTAAAGTGAGAAAGTTGATGTACGTACTATCGAGGTATACCTGTATAATGCTAATATAATGCTTGTAGCACCTGAAATGCAGATCTAAGGTTGATTTACTGCACATGCTAATGCTAATTGGTTACCTGGGTAGTGACCAACTCTCTAAAAAGGGACCTGCTATAAGCCTTGTTCTATGGGGTGTACCAAAGTGGACTAAAACTCACAATAGATATCCCTAGTAGCACACTTGTTTTAAACTAGTCAAAGTAACATCAATGGGACTCAATCAGAATCGAGTTGTTGTAACTAATTATGACAGCTTTGTGTTGCTTGGGATATAAGTAATCAAACCAAACCTTCCCTTTGAGGGCTTCCAAATCATAAAGAAAGTGGTAATCTAAAATTAAATGTGTAATACAAGGTTCAAAAAGCTGCAGAACGTAATTTACAGCTCCAAATTTATATTGTTTAAGAAATCGTCATGTTTTTCGCAGGAGAAATATAGTTTATTGAAGCTACTCTTCTCCTTAAAAAAATGCTCAACCGCTGAAAAAAGCTGAAAAGCTAAAAAGATTTTCGCAATACACAGAGAAGATGGTTTTCATAAATTGCTCGAAATATCACAAACATCAAGCAGGTCACTCGATCTACATCTATTCTCACCGCAATTAATTCAGCCGATGGAAACTCAGAAAGCTCAATTCCTCTTGCATGACTAATGATGTGTCTTAATTTGTATACTTTAGTAGGATTGACATAGATCTGTAGCTTTCTCGCTTACACGGACATCATCAATCAGCTTGTCTAATAATATGGAACACTGTTACAAAGCTGAATAATGCTCCTTTAGATAAAAGTTCAAGGTTTCCTTTTTGAAACAACAATAACGATACATTAAGGCAACATTCTCTGAATAGATTTCACACTGTAGGCCAAACAGGTATGGGGGGATGTATCGAGCAAAAGAGACTAAAATGATTATCTTAACCACATCTTTCGAATTGAGAACGAGAGAATGAGAACAACTGACTATGACGTTGCATGACGGCGAGCAAACCCTCTATCGATTATACTGATTGAGGCAGTTTCTTCCCGATTTTTATCTATCGCACCACCTGCTGCAATCATCTAGAGCCACACCAGACACGAGACAGCAGCAATTTGTAGATCGTTGATCTTTGCAATTTAGCAACCGATTACTGGACGAGGATTATATCCCATTCTGCATGTTTGATTTTGTTTGTTCACTGGAAATTGCAAAAAATTGGCAAGCGATTTAGACTAAATTAGAGAGATATTTTCACTTTAAAAATAATAAACTTCAAAATAAACAGACGTAAATGGGCAGGTACCAAATGACCTACACCAATCTCGATAGATACGGTCTATATTTCATTCACGGCCAATGCCTACCAATGCGTTTCGTTTGCCGGAGGCTACAACAGCAAAATAAACAAAATCAATCTAATTAACCAAAACAATCCGTGGCTAAACACTTTCTGTACACTTTTCCCTTCGAATGGTGTTGTTTTTTCTCTCGAGCACAGGTGCACAATATTAGCCATTAATCCCATTGAGAAAGCATACTCTATTTATTCGGCTTTATTTTTGGCCTTTTGTTTGTGTCTACACTTCAACGAAAATGTCGCGAGAGCGAGTCTAACTAGCTCGTTTAAATAATAGAAACGACACCATCCAAAACGATGCTGCCGAGGAGAAAACGTTCAAAATTTCCCATCCCATATAGCGTTGGTGATCTTTTGCATAAAGAGACCGGTGATGTCAAGGTGCGAACAAAAGGTTGGTTCCGCCCACCCCGAAAGCGACGGTAATGTATGCACTAAAATCACGTGGCGACTTCTTGCAATAGCTTAACTCACGTCGAAGGTAGACTGAGCCCAAGATGCAAGAAAGCTTGCCGACAAGCCACCATCCACTAGCGGTAACATTTCCCGTTTTCCTTAACTTTGGTATACCGACACCGTCATCTCGGTGCGATGATTCGGAACTTTACCGTCGGTATCAAGACAAAAGCAAAGGCCAACGATAAATCATACTGTAATAAAAGCGAATTAAATCATCTCACCTAAGGCTTAGCATTTTTCTGGCCACCTCACAGTGGGTGAAATCCAAGTTGAAATGAGTGAGAGTTGCGAGCTGCCTTCGAGGATTGATCATGTTTTTTTTCTTTTATGTTAGATATATTCTAATATTCTATCGATAGCTTTGGATTTTATTGTGCGCGCGAATCATAGTAAAAAAACAACTTATTTGATAATTTAATTCGATCAAATTAATCCCACTGTTCATCATTTGAGCATCTCATCTCCAACGAATTTTCATCTACGAATACGTTCATTACTTTTGGGCAGCTTCGATGTAGCACTTTTTGCTGCAGTAGTATAGCAATTATTCTTTTGCTGAAGGTTATGCGCTAAGGTCATCACTCGAAAGTCTTGGGCCCCAGAAGCGAAGAAGACGCCTTATCGTATCTTATTTCGGAAACAAACGGCTTTCGGACAGCTCTAGACAATGATGAAAGTTGAAATGACGATGAGCGCGTGCGGATTGTGTTAACTTTGTTTAAAAGTAACAAAACTTTTTATTGCTCCTAGTCGTGAATATTTATGTCTGCGCATATATTTTAGTTTTGCTTGCATTGTTTAAATTATTGCGCGAGTTAAATATCGTTTCGTGTGTAAATAAATCAACCCATAGTTCGTTAGTGAAAGCCCCCAATCTTCGGACAAATATTGACCAAAAACTGAAGGAAGATGAAAAAATACTTTTAATACGTAACTTAAGTGTTACTTAAATTCAAAGCGTCAACAATGTGAAATCAAATGTTTTTCAATCAATTTTAACTATTTTAAATTTGTATGTTATTTAAAAAATTACATAAAGCTTTCTGTTTTGATTTGTCGATTGTAAAGTATGACGGTTCTCATTTTTAGAATCCAAATAGTAAAACAAACCTTAGCACGTCGTGTTTGAAGCCCCATAGCTTTCCAAGTGACCCATGAGGACCTGTTGCAGATGGTTGCGGAGTGCTCGTTCTTCACTGACCTGCGTCTTCACTTGGGCCATGTCCTGTTGCAGCTGGCGAACGGTGATGAATAATTGGCGCAAGGTTGGCGTCATGTCGTCGTACTCCAAACCTACATAGATATCAGAGCAAAGGAAAAATACAAATTGCATTAATCAACAGTCGAAAACGGAAACTTAAACCAGAATATCATTAGCGTTGAGATAAACGGACGGACAGCTTGTAGGGTGTTGCTCGGTTTCGCATTGTATATACGGTTTAGTAGTGTTTCCTTCAAGCTAACGGTTGCTAGACTGAGACATAAAACGGAAACCTTGCTTAAAATACCATCAGAATATATCTTTATCTTCTTATTCTATTCAATTCCTTCGCGCGCATCGAGAGCGACTTAACACTTTGCACGGAATGTGCCTGCCTCTTGGAACAAAAAATGTGGAGTAAATATGAACAATGGAATCTTCTCACGTTCATCGGATTTATAAATATTTGAGTGTTTTTCAGATGTGTTTTCTGCAGTTTGAAGGTAGATTCCACTAAGTAGGGGTCAGACAGTGACGGCTGATGGATTTTGAAATTGACTGTGCATTTAACGAACTACACAAATCAGTTCAATTATACCTTTTAAGCAGAGCAATGCTCTACCAAATGAGTAAACGAATAATAAACTTGCACCTCTCCGATTTGGATGCAACTTCGTAGATGATTTCGGTAGAAGAAATCACATTTTTTTATTATTGATTGGAAGAATTATTGAAAAGAAGTTGTAGATATTCAATAGAGCGTTGTAAAAATAAAATACACTGAAAATAAAATCCTTTTGTCACTATATGAAATCCGTCCTCGAAGGTACAAGAGGTCAAATACGTGCCAAAAAACAGCCAGTCTACCAAACTGTCCTGAACTTCACTCAATAGAGAACGTACTGGGCTCTAGTTACGCGGAAACTCTTCGAATCTAAGAAGAAAGCAAATGGTACAGATGATTTCAAGAGAAGATATCGATGCAACTTTGCACATGATCTCGGTAGGAAAAATCAATTTTTTTTATTATTGATTGTGATGAAATTGTGTCTGAAAAGAAGTTGTAGATATTCAATAGAGCGTTGTAAAAATAAAATACACTGAAATAAAATCCTTTTCAAAACATTTAAAAATTCAATTTGAAAATTATGAGTTTTTCAGCTTTTCTCTGGAAAATCCTTAAGTCAAACAAAGAATAAAAGTAGTTATTTTAAGATAAAGCAACTAAAAATAAGTAACATAAAATCAATTAGAGTTTTAGTATGACTTAGGGAATTTGCAGAAAATAAAATTAAAAAAATAAGTACATTGCAGATATAGGCATCCATTCTCATATATTGTTTTTAATTTTTTTTTCTGTGTAGAGTTTGTTTTTACAGATTCCCATTGATTATCCACAATATTTGTTTGACCCAATTTTATTACAATCAACAATTAACGAGCTATAATATTTTAAACATCACCCATTAGAAACATTACTCTACTAAAGCCTGTCCACATTAAATTTCAGACACTTTTCTTTCAGTGTAGATTTTGAATTATTTCACGGGTCGCTGAAACGTTTCACTTAAAGGACAACTGAAACTCTCCATTTTATTTCGTTGTACATGTTCTAATTCTTGTTACATTCAGTGGCGTCGAATCAGGTGGAGGTGCGCAAACGCATTTTGTACGAACGACAGCAAAATCCGAATTTATCGGTACGCGATCTTGCCAAGAAACTAAAACTACCGAAAAGTACAGTGTGTTTTGATTGATCAGCGCTTAACTGTGGATCGGAAGGTTGGAAGTGGAACAAATCGAAAAGTATGCTCCCGACAAATGGACAAGAAGGTGGTAGTCATTATTTTTAAAAAAAAAAACAATCTTTCTGTGCGCAATGTGGCTCACAAAGTGGGAAGTCAAAATAAAACGTACAAAAAATAAAGCAGAGGCAAAGACTGAAAGCGTACAAAGTAAAACAGGTGCTCAGCCGTGATAACAAGCAAACATTTACTATTTTTTTGCAAACATTTTTTGTATCATAATGGAAGAAGACTTTAAACCGCTTCCGGGTCGGGTTTTTCATACTGCAATGCAAAGGAACGCCGTTGCCGAGAATTTCCGGACGAAGAAGGTGTCCCGAAGAATCTATCAAACTGTCCCGAACTTCACTCTATAGAGAAAGTACTGGTCTCTAGTTAAGCGGAAACTCTTCGAATCTAAGAAAAAAGCAAATGGTACCGATGATTTCAAGAGAAGATGGAGAATCGTCACGGCGGCCGTATCTGAGGATACCGTACGGAACCTGATGGCGGGTGTACCATAGAATGTTCGAGAATTTTACAGAAAGAAGGATTAACATCTTAAGCAACGGTTTCTAATGTAGATATAACTCTATTATTGTGAAATAAACAATCGGTATTGTTGAATTATGTGTAATTTTTTTATGCTGCTATTTTTTTGGTGTCCGAAATTTATTGTTTATCGTATTGTTTTTTGTGGGTACACCTTGTAGCTGTTTTGCGAAAAAGATGTTGACTTAGTTTGACAGCTGTTTATTTTATGCGTGTTCTCGGCATAATAAAAAAAAACTAGAAAATGAGAAGAAAGATTAGTAATGTCCATTTAATTCCAACTTCTTTTATTATTTATCTTGACATATACGCGTATTTCGTCTACAATGTGCAGACTTCTTCAGTGTCGTGTACTTATACTCGACCCATTTCGACTTCGACTAATACCCCAGTTGAATTAGAATAATATAGGGGAGATGTACCTATATTAATCTCATCACTTTGCAATTCATCCTACTTGAAATAAAACGATATACACGTGACAGGATTAGTTAGTAATGTTTGTTGTAGTTATTGAACGTAAGCAAACATTATTAGAAAACGAAACCGATCCTTCAACTGCCCAATTGTTTAATTCATCGTAGGATGAATATAGGAACAATGAGATTAATATGGGGGCAGTTACCCTACATAATAATAAAGCAACTTCTCACACAATAGCTCTCAATAACAGCTCGTCCTGAACATGCAGGATCGAACCGAAAAATAAAACGTGAACAACTTCTTGTGGTTGCGCTTTTTTCCAATTACATGTTGAGCCGATAAAGTAGATCTGTCAGTCGTTCATGCAACCACCAGAGAGACGTTTCTTTTTTTATTGGTAACAAATTACTCGTAGCTTTTTGTATTGTTTTCGTATAATGAACGAATGCTTTGTTATGAGCCAACAAATGCTTAGTGCTTGTGACAGTTGCGCGTGCGGCATTAAATACGAAGTTCTTCTAGCCTATTTCGTCTGCTACTTACAGACTTCTTCAGTGTCGAGCACTCGACACTGAAGAAGTCTGTAAGTAGCAGACGAAATAGGCCTATCTGTCAAAAGATAAGCTCATAGTGGAATTAAATGGAATTTGCTGGCGATTACTAGCGAAACTTTAAAAAAGTGTTTCAAGGTTTAATTTTTTATTTTTTAAAAAGTGATCAAATGAAGTGTTAAATTTTAAATTCTCCTAGTTTCCCAATAACAACGGTGATATTAGTTCTTATATGACGGATCATTGATACCGTCAACCGTAAACTTCAAGCTCCTTGTTCCGTATATATAACTGAATTAGTGGCAAAACACTTAACGGTAGAAATTATTGCCTGACTTACACAGTATAAGTACTTCGTTTTCACGGATAGTCTCAGTTCTATAGACTATTGGCCCCATCGGCTGGTAAAACATTCCTCGTATTTTCTCATGAAAATACAGGAGCTTTTAGGTGCTTGGTCTTCGCATTACTTTATCATCACCTGAGTCCCTTCTCATTGTTCGATTCCGGGCAATGAGAGAGCGGATTCGTTCGCAAAAGGTGGGCGCTATTATGGAAGGCGATATTTACGATCGACAAATCGCCTTCAAAGATCTTTTTCTAATTTTTCGCCAGGTAAGTAAAAGAGTAAAGGAGATTTGGGGCCATGGCGACGTTCTATCATCACAAAGGTGTTTAAGAAATCTTGGTATATGAGAATGGATACTGGTCGAGACTTTATCCGTCTGATGCCTCGTCGCATGTCTAATCATAATACTTTAAACACTCATTTATACCGTGTTGGGCTGAGTGACAGCAATCTCCGTGCATGTCGACGAGGCTTCCAGGACGCAGGTCACGCAATCATGTAATTCCATTCGCTCTCGAAGCAGGTAACCCAATGTACCAGTTCGAGATATTTTGGCTCTCTGTGATCTGGAATTAATGAAACTCATTCATGTATTTTTGACCAACATTAGCCTTAGATTGTTGTTCGTTTGACCTCATACAGGTTTAGTGTTAGTTTTTATCATCGTATCTATGTTTGTGTTATTTTTTCTCGAAAACGTTCAGTTATGATTAGATGATTACGAATTTAAAATAAATGTGTTATGTAAGCCATACTTTAATTTCCCGCCCAATCATCCCATCCGTTAGATTTTTATTCCTATTAAACTCGAGATGACCATGAGTAATCGGTTCTATCCCCTTAACTTTCGTTCTAACCGATGTAAACATGAAAACTAAGCTTCTGATTCGATTTGAGCCTGTACAAATAAATTTATTTAAAAAACTACCAGGGAAAGCCCAATGGGGGTAGTACGCAGAGGTGACGTTGGACTACGTAGCAAGGTGTAATGAATGTTATAATCATTTTTTTTTTCAATATTTCATTACGGTCATCATTTGTAAAATGTCTATTTGGCATGCTGCTCTTGGCATAAGCTTGCTTTATATAAAATCAAATTGGTTGTCCTAAAAAGGACGGATTTCAATTGGGCCATGTTTGATAGATTTTCTTTTGACCTGTAGTATATCTCATTCACATCTTTGCTATTATTGTGCGACAATTCCTTAGCCAGCAATACTAGCGTTATATTTGCAACAGTTATTAGCACATAATTGAAATCAACTATCTGCTAATCTGCTATCTGCTAATTACTTTTTAACTGGTCATGCCAATGTTGCTATTTAATGCATTTTGTACATACATTAGCGACGATGTTGGTGGCTGGCTTATACCGTTCATACCACTCAACCGCCTTAACGAAAGATGGCTGCCAACTAGACTACAGTTATTTCGCCCGTGATTGCGCCATCCGGCTGGGTACAAATTCACCACTGGCTTGGTTAACCGACTGCATTCAAAATGGCTGGCTAGCAACGGTTGCCTGGACAAAAGCGATAGAGCCATCAGCTACCTGGGATTGCTCGCCAGAACAGCCTCCGGTGTACTTGTCACCACCAGCTGCCAATTCAATACTGGCAAATTGCCGCTCTGATCAGCTCCTAGGCTGCCGGAAGGATGAATCATTTTGCGAAGGGGTACCCCATTTATATCGTTCACTGCTGCATATGAATCTCCCATATTCACATTTGAAGTCTGTGAAAGGAAAAATACTGTGCATTTAAAAAAATTACTCTTCAAAACGCAATGATAAGACATCACCTTACATTTGTGTTATTTTGAATAGTTTAATGTTGATAATACATAGTTTTTAATATTGAAATCGATGCGTAGAAATATTTCCGGTCGATTGGGGCAACAAATTTTGAAAATTTTTGGAGAAACGGGTGAGACATTAAAGCTCAAAACCTGACCGCTTTTCGTGACGGTCGCAAAAGTTTTTTTTTTAATTGTACGCCAGTATAGAAAACAAAGTCGTAGTCCAAGGTGAAAAAAAATGATCAGTTACTGATGTACCAGTACACCTGGATGTACAGCAACCTTACTTTTTGGATTTATCATCGAATTCTCGCAAATAAGTAGTCGTTAATAAAATTCAAAACGTCCAGAGTTGTTTGGAAACGGTCTCGTATGTCCTTATGTAATTTCTACAGTAGCCAATAGCGTTGCGGCATTCTGTGGTATCGACTCACCCATATTAAAATGTTGGGGAAGATTGAACAAAGACCCTACGGTTACTGCGACTGGCACACAGCTTTCAAGCAAATAACAGATACCTTTTTACACGGCCATGCTTATTTTCATAACTACTATGAAATTTCAGTCAAATTTACTACGTTTATGGTACAACCTTCAGCATTTGTTGTATATTTGAAAGACCTCATTTTGTAATCAACCGCACCATGGTTGGTTCGCTTAATTTGACACTCGAAATAGTAGTTTTTACTGCGGTTTTTTTGTGTACCATAAAACGCTTTGTAGGTCACGATAGGCAAAATTGCCTTTTTTGAATAAAGGGAATTTCTCAAAATATGATTGCATAAACTGCAATTATATTTTTTGCCACATTTTCAACTTTTGGGTATTGTCTCTGTATTTCTAGGAAGGTGTTCCCCTGTCCCCAGTCGAATCTAGATCACAACTCGTAACCAAATCTGATTTTGAATCTGATATAATTATGCTCAAGACGTGGAGAATATTATGTTTAGTATTTTAACCAAATCCGACGGTTAGATTGAATTGTCAACGGATCCAGTTCAAAATAAAATCATATAATACAAATGGAAGAGAAAAATTCATTCGTAATTTTAAAATCATTTCAATGATATTAATAATGCCAAAAGAACAATTATTAGTATTCCGGTGATTTCTTGAAATAATGACTTTGAAAAATAACCCTACAGCAATCCGAAATATCAGCCTTATCAGCCTTTATCAGACTTTATACAGGTATTTAAAAACATAAAAAATCAGACATCAGTCTAGGAGCACAGATAAAAAAAAATACACAACTGATTTTACTCAACGATGCAAATAGTTTATTTTCAATATGAAGGATAGTAAATACAAAGTAGGTTCAATTTTTTCGAGGCCAATTTCAGTACAAAATGGTTTTAAGAATTATAATATAACAAGTTTACCAAACAACGCGATGCAATAGAGTCGCGAATTAGAAGAAAACAACATAGATTTCCCTATCATCAAATGTTCGTTGCAATAAATTTTGATTTTGGACAGTTTAAATTCTTCGTACATCGAAGGAACATTAGTTGAGTTTTACTCCGTTTCAATTTTTGAAGAGGCGGCTAAAAAATGGTGTTTATTCTATTTATACGTTTGACACATTAAATACTACATCAAATCTTTTCTGCAAGCTCACAAGGAAAACAAAACCATTAGTTCAACTAATATCACAAAACGTTTCCTCCGTTACCATTACGATTGTTATTATCTTCGTATGTTATGTGTTACAAATTACATCTAGTTCTATTCTAAATTTTGATTATCAAAGTTCTCGTTTGCTATATGCGTTCCTACAAAACGTGGTATTTTGCTTTGGACGATTCCAATGTTTTATGGCACAAAATGTCCACCACAATTCCGTACGAGTGTTAACGATTAGTACAGCGATGTTTATGTTTAGCGCAGAGCTGATAGTTTTGCATGAATGCGATTGTATGATTATATTGTGACTAGCTATGATGACTAGAATTTTTAAACAAATGTCAAACAACAATAATCTCATGAGTATTGTCATATACATAGCCGTTCAACCTTCTTTTCTTCCAGCTCTTTTTCTCTTGCCTCCAATATGTTTGGATTCTGGTCACTAGACTTGAAACCAACCTGTTTTACAGTACGAATAATAACCAAACTTACAAGCAGTTAAAAACTCTAGAATATTCTACAACCTCTACTTTCTTTATCGGCTCTGCCAGTAGAACATGAGCAGCTTGTTGCAGCAGGATACGGAATTGCGTGACATGTCGTCTCGCAGTTGATCATCCTCGTCACCATTCAGTTGTGGGGTAGATCGGCGCATTTGAGACATTTTACTGTTTCGACCCAGTCCTTGCGCTGTTTCGAAGGATCTGTTCAAACGTCGGTCGTAGAGTTGCTGCTGCATGATAGGCCCTTCAGGTGCCGGTGGCGGAGGACTTTCTCTCCTGGGTAGAGGTTCCATTTCCCTGCTGGTAGATCGATGCCGGCTTATTTGGTTTGCGTTCATCCAAACGGTTTGTTGTTTCGATACACGTGACAATAGAGGAGTGGTTGTATTATTGTTCATGAATATATTATCATAGTTGGATCCCGATCGACCAATAGGCGCGGTAAATGGTTTCAGCATGTTGCCTGCTCCTCCACCACTACCTATTACAGGCTTCTCTTCGGAATGTGATCGCCATTCAGTGCTACCGTAGCCTCCGACAGAATATCGACCCCGACAGTTGGGCGTAGTAAGTGAGGATATTGAGGCAGAATACAGGTTGAAGTTATTTGGAGTTGCTTCGCGCCAAATGTGGGATGTGTTGATGTTGCTGGTTGAAGCAGTATTGTGGCTTTTACTGCTCTTTATTCCTGCCGCTGGATTCACCAGATAGGACGAGATTGACGAACACGTGAATGGTATTTGCGGATTCGAGGATGAAAAATGTTTGCTCGTTTTTAGCTTGCCACCTCGAATTGGCAAACAAGGCGTCCAGGGTTGCAGTGCTGTATTTGAAATACAGTTCGGTTGGGGCAAAAGAGTGGATGGCATTAAGAGAAAGAAAGGAAGAAAAGAAAGAAATAGATATTTTCACTGCGCACTAACACGCCTTTCCTCATGGAAAATCGGAGAAGTGTTTTTGTTGGTGATGGTTTTTGTTTGTGATGAGCAATGCTTTGTGGTACGTGTCAGATGCAAAACAAAACATAATATTAACACAAGACCATTTTGTAAAATCACTTTGTGGTAAATCATTTTTTAACCAATATATCAAATAGAACAAAAGGTATTAAGCGTTAGTTTCGCGGCTATGTTAGGTACAAACAAAGCAAACAATTTAAACAATAATAAATCTAAAAAAAAGTAATTGTCAGAAAAAATATCAACGTATTTACATAAACGTAAGTATTTTGAAACCTGGATAAGCCAGCAATAAGACAATATGAGTCACAACCACATAAGACTGTTATGTGACTACGAATACAGTAAATTCCTCAGATTTATTAGTTACCAGTTCATTGGATGTAGACTTAAAATTAAGATTTCAATTACAAAATCAATGGGGTTTTGTAGAAAACACGACCGCAGGCTTGAAGTAGCCTACGTTAAACCATCCTATGCAATCAAAAGCCGTATGCACTTTATTTGCTACAGATCAGCGACTTACCGAGCTGAATGCATATGCGATTTTCAGGGAAACAGACAATTTACCTCTCTTAAGCTGAATGCCTCAAACAATCCAGTATCTGCAGTGGCAATTCAGGTTCGATCATAAAAATGTCAGTAAAACATACTCTTTAGTTGAAAAATTAAATAAGTCTTTCTAAAACGCACGGTCGGCGTTAGAAACATATCTTTTTCCGGTTTTAACGTAGGACTACGTTTCTTTTTCCTATACAGTGTCATATCAAAATTTTGAAAAATGAGCACGTTACGCTAGAGTCAAAGATTTTTGAACGCTAATAACATCATTCGACAGAACCGAATAATTTCATTCATACACCATACGATTGGAAAAACTTATAAAATTGTTACCATTCGATTCGTCGATATTTGAATTACGTGCTATAAGTATAAGTAGTTCAACTCTGTACTTCAAAATTACCTACTTTTGCTCTCATACAAGCTTGTAATAGCTTAAAATTTTGGCTTTCCCTTTCAGGGCCCTCAAAAACAGGTAGCGGTCGTCGATTATAAAATTAGACACCAGCGCCGAAACGAAATAGTTTTTTTAAGTAATGAATCTCGTTTGGCTTATTGTGATTATTTGATAATGCGAGCAGGTTTAGTAGCTCGTACAACTCTGCAACTAAATGTGTATCAGTTCAACATTACAACATTACAATTATACCTTGTGAAGCTTTATGATTTTCTAGAGTAAGAAGTAGGTGAAATATAAAATTATTAGCAGAGCGATGAAAGAAATCAATGTTACACGCATTATCAAAGATACGAAGATATGCTCTTTATTTGCAACAGAATGCAACTTTTATTTAACTTTTTTTTTATTATTTGCAACAGAATGCAACTTTGAACAGAATTATTCAAATAATCACGGCATAATAATTAGATGGAAAGAGATGCGAAGATGGAGTCGAAAGAACAGACTATTAGAAAGAAAAAAGTGGCAAAAATGGATCTCCGTACAATGTTAAGGATCACAAGCAGGTAGTTCAAGCTTTCAAGAGGAATCCCAATAGTTCGAGATGTGGCGGAGAAACAGAAACTTTCTTGCAAGAGGTGAAAAAACCTGAAGGACTACACACGTACAAGGTCCAAAAGACGCCTAATCGCGATAAACGGCAGAATACGGTAGGTAAAACACGTGCACGAAAGCTCTACACCCAGATGTTGAAGAAACCACATTGCCTCGTTATGGATGAAGAGACGTATGTAAAAGCAGACTTCCGGCAGCTCCAGTTTTTCACTGCTCGTTATAAATTCGATGTCCCTGAGGACGTTAGAAAGCAGAAGATGTCAAAGTTTGCCAAAAAAAAATATGATTTGAAAGCGGAGCACCCCATTCATAACAACTGGAACGGTCAATGGGCTGGTGTACCTAAAGGAATGCCTCCAAGAGTGTCTACTTCCTCTTCTGAGGTCACACGATGTTCCTACGATTTTCTGGCCGGATTTAGCCTCGTGCCATAACTTGAAAGGGGTCTTGGAGTGGTACAAGGCTCAATTTCATGCCGAAGCATCTCAACCCCCGAACGCACCGGAACTGCGGCCAATTGAAAAGTACTGGGCCGTTATGAAGCAGGCCATAACATGGGAAAATATTCATAACATGTTTTAGTTTACTCCCTGAAAGTTTGAAAATGATTGGTTGAACGGGCGAGTTTTGCCGAATATTTGTGTGTGTCGCAATTTGATTCCGTACACCCTATATAGAAAAGTTTTTAAATTCAAAAGATTTAGGGCCCACAAAACTGCTTCTTCGTTATTTGTAAAACTAGAAAATAAATCACACAACTCTTTTAAAAATTTATTGTGGCCCGGAATAGGGCCAACCGGATTCTCATCGAACAGTATTTTTGCAGGATAGTGGTCCAGCATTTTTGCAACATGTCCTGTCCAGCGTATTCTTCCAGATTTGACCACCTTACAAATACTGATTTCGTCAGCGAGTTGCGCGAGCTCATGGCTCATCCTCTGCTTCTAGACTCCGTTATCCTGCACTCCGCCAAAGATGGTTCATGGCTCGCAAATCCTCCTCATGCATTGACCCTTCTCATGCCCGTAGAGAACAGTCGGTCATATTAGAGCATTATACAGGATTCACTTCATACGGCAGCTAAGTCTGTTTGACTGCAGTTGCTTGTGGAGCCCGTAGCAGGCACGACATCCAGCGATCCGTGATAGACAAATTCGTCGACTACCCCGAACTCACCGCCTTCGATTGTTACACTGCTGCCTAGACGAAGGGGTCGGTTCTGCATGTCAGCATGTACTTCGCTTTGAACGTATTTATCTTCAACCCAATCTTCACTGCTTCACGCTTTAGTATGGTGTGCTGCTCTGCCACTGCCTCAAATGTTCTGCCGACAATGCCTACGTCAGCGGCCAAACAGATAAATTGAATTGATCTGTTGAGAATCGTACCCCGCATGTTGAATGCCGCTTGCCTTATAACACATTCAAGAGCAATGTTGAACAGCAGCTCCCAGCGGAATAAAAACGATAACCCACCCGATATCCTCACACAGTACTGGGTTCCATCCATCATAGCCTTGATTAGTCTGGTCAGCTTTCCCGGAAAGCCATTTTCGACCATACTCTTCCACAGCTCTTTTCGGTTTACTGTAGCATATGTGGCTTTGAAATCGATAGATAGATGATGCGTAGGGACTCTATATTCACGGCACTCCTGCAAGATCTGCCGCAAAGTGATGCCGTTGTAGCCCGGCTTTCAATGAAGCCCCACGAATCTATTTGCTAGTGGCGACTGATAGATGATTTGGGATAGCCCTTTATAGGCCGCATTAAGGAGGACACACTGTTCATTTTGTCGCCCTTATTGTAGATACGGCAGATAACCCCATTAGTGGAAGAATCCTCCGGCAGCTGTATGGTATCCTAAATCCTGACAATCAGTCGACGCAGGCAATTGGTCAACTTGTCCAGGCCCGTCATGATAAGTTCTGCTCCGATACTATCCCTTCAGCTGCTTGATGACATCCTTAACGTCGCCTATCGTCACCGGTGGCACATCTCCGTCATTTTCTGCATTGCTGACGGCACCTCCTCAGATGTCTTGGTACTCTTCCTGTACCCCATTCAGATGTTCAGTGCTGCCTCCACCTTTCGGTCACCTTACAATCGTTTTTCAGAATATTCACGACACATTTCAGTTCGCGGCACGAAGCCTCTGCGGAATGTATTGAGTTGCTGTTAGAACTTTTGCGTTTCATGAGAGTGGGCTGCTCTTCTAGCTCATCATACTCCTCCTCCTTCTGGTAATGCTTTTCCTCCCAGAAGAGTTGGGTTTGCTGCCTTGGCTGACGGATAGCTTGACGTAGCATATTTGCCGGGCTTGTCGAACCACTTGTACTGTCGGCTTCGTTCTACGTAACCTAAGACGTTATCTGCAACGCTGGTGATAGCTATTTTTACGGTATTCCAACAGTGCTCGAGAAGAGCTTCGTCGAAATCCAAAATGATACGAATCATACGAATTAATCTACACGCGATGTTACGTCCATTATATCTCTATGCTGCATGTTAGATTATTGGTATTTGATGTATTTGCTGCACATGCTTACGATGTGACTGTTCTGAGAGGTCGGAACTTATCCACTTCCAAAAGAATCTACATCAAGCACAACTAATCGAGTTACTTGATGTCATTAAAATGATGATCTTATCCAAGCTTTTACGTGACTGTTGCCATTTTGTCTTAATATTTCGATTTAGCGTGCTACTCTTTCTGTAAGCATCTAGACGATATCTGCGCTTTGAAATAATATAAGTACCATTTAAATTTCGGAGCCAAATTGTACACATTTCACGATATGCGACGAGTACATTGACGACTACAATTGTTGAACGATATTTTTTGATAATTAAATTGACACCCGGAAATATTTCCAACCGATTGATGTAGACATCCAAAAAATCTATCGAGGATTGATTGAATTAATCGCTTTTAATTCGTTTCAATATTTCTTGACTGTCGCTATTTTAGGTTTTCATTTGACATTACCCTTACCAGAAGACGTAGACTGCGTCAAAAAATGTAATACTCCCCTGTTTATTTACATTGCTCGGACGATTATTTACATTTACATTGAAACCGCGTTTGACGGTTCAATTTGGAACTGTTGGTTGCAGTTTGGTGCGTCTATACACAGCAAAAAAATCTGAATTTTCATTGTGATGTAAATACCACAGCATGTAAAATTGTATTTCATTCCACAAGAAGCAGCAACTTGCATGAAATAGTTTCTGCTTTTGCATACAATATTATCAGCAATGTATGGAATGTCCCAAAACTTTACACGATGAATAATGCAAATTTTTATGCTTTATGACGCTCCTTTTATGTGCATGACATTGAACAGAAATTCACGCTACTTTTTCTAGCTGTGTATAAAACATCATCTTTGGGCAAAACCAGCAACCTAATGCCGTTCTATAATCAATTCGAACGGTGAAAAGGCTTGAATCTATAAATTCGACCATTCCTGACAGAAAATTGGCTGCGTTCATTAAACTGGCGAGCCCTTTCGTAAAGTCTACTGTTAGGTTCCAAAGATTGAATTATTCTATATCACTCCCTAAATTCTAGGGATCAAGGGAAAGGAAGAAAGCGTGGAACTTCCGGTACCAGGTTTAATGAAGCATTGTAAAATGTTATGTAAATATAATATGTAATATGTAATGTAATGTAAATGGTAACTGTAATATGTAATATGTAATATACATGTAATATGTAATATACAAGCGGATGTTCGAAAAATGCTAACATTCGTTTATAGAGTTTCGGTGGACTTCCTGCATTTGAACCAAGTTGATGTCAAGTTTACCGATAAGGTAAAGTATTTTTGAAGCTTATTGTCGATACAGCGAAAAAATAGCACTTTGTGAAATAATCGACAAACGTAACGAACAGCTAACGCTGTTCAAAATTTCCAAATTCTATGTTCCTCACGGGTGTTCAATAAAAATGAGAATGATTTCAATACCTTTCTGTTGTTTAAGTAATGAGTGTAAATTGTTTTCTTTCCAAGAGAATTGCTCTCTGGACTCCCTAGAAATGGCTGGCATGTTTCTTTTCGCTCGAGCGCTGTCAAATCAATCGAAGATGGCGTCGAAACAGCAAGCACTCCGCGAACGTGTGGTACGGTTTTACGAAACGCCTGGTCATCGTGGAAAAAAGTTTACGGTAGACCACTTTCGAGACAAAAACGTGCCCGTGAGTACAGTTTGCGGGATTCTGGCATCCCTGAGCGTGGAGTAGAAGGTAGCGGCCGTCCAGCGAAGATAATGACGAAGAAGAAGAAGGAAGCGTTGAAAAAGCTGTTCGACAACAAGGACGGAACGAGTTTGCGTGAAGCCGGCCGAAAATATTACTGCTCCCATACCTTGATTCACCAAACCCCCCCAAGAAGGAGGACATCATCTGTCAGAAGAAGACTCGGACCCCGAGTACACGGATGAGCAGATAGCGACCGTGAAATCGCAGTGCCGGTGGATAACGAAGAACTACCGCGGGATGTCGTTCGTGCTGGACGACGAAAGTTACTTTCCGCTCTCGAAGACCCACATTCCAGGAAATGACAGCTGTAGCCAAAGTAAGATATAAGGTAAGGCATAAATTTGAAGAAGAAAAGTCTGGCCATCAATCAACAAGTGTACCGGGAGGAGTGTCTTGAGAATTCTTCTGTCGTTCTTAAGAGCATCATGCGGATAGGAACTACGTCTTCTGGCCGGACGTTACGCCAAGAAAACGCTGGAGTATCTTGAGCAGAAAAAGATACCGAACGTACCATGAAAAAGGGTCCCGACCAACTTACCCCAGTGACGTCCCAATGAGGATTTTTACGGCTCCCTCAGTGACCTAAGGTCACAGACCGTCACAGACCATGAAATTAGCATTCAAATCAATCTATTTGCATTGCAAGCCAAGCGACATTACCTCGTCATTCTATTTTTATGGTTAACATCGCTATTCTGTGCACCCATAGTCGTGCAACCTTTTTGATTGCCTGTAAGTACCATGGCCTGATAAGCCACTTTGGATCACTAGAAATTGATTATTCAATAACTCGGTAGATATTGATGTTTCGGTATAACGTTTGCATTAACAAAATTGACAAAAATGGCCGATTTATCATGGGTTCACCCGCACTGACGAAACTACTCATGAAGCATTAATCATAGTAACCCATGAGTCAGCAGACAAAATTTGACAGCTCTATCAGTCGAACTCTAACCGTGATAGCAAAAACAGTGAAGCAACTCCGTTCAGAAGTGTGCGCGTTCAAAGAACGGCACCCCGCCGCGTCGAAAACGGACATCGTGCGGCACTTTGTGAACGCCGGATACGCCGTTCCGGTATCTACAACATCTTGGTACTATTAGACAACAATCAGAGGAAGAGGAAGACCAAGGGAAAAGTGGCTACATCGCTGCGTGCACTTGGCCGGAAGGTCGGTTCAGCCGGCCAAACAGTGAAAAAGTATCTGGCAAACCGAGGCCAAGGTGAAGTTCATTTCACACACCAAGTTCCCCAAAAAGGTGCTTTTGTGGCTGACAATCAGTGAGAAGGGATGTCAAAGCCGCTCTTCTTTCGCTCCAGGCTGGCCGTGAATAAGAAAATTTATAGTACGAAATGCCTACCGGAATTTACGAAGAATTTTTCTTCAAGTGAGCTTAAATAATTACCTTCCGTGGGAAATTTAACATAAGCAATTCTTTGTCTTAGCTTTTTTTTTATCACCATCCGAAAAAAAAGTCCATTTCTTTAATGCAAACGTTACGATGCCACACCATTGTAGGCCCATGAGGTCTACTTCTATCTCCTCTCTAGTGTTACATAAATTACCAGTAACCCGGTATCACCCTTTTCTACAAATCATTAATAAATATGTAGTGTTTCGTGCCTATCGTAGAAGGTCGAGTAAAGAGTACAAATATGACCTATTCGTCCTTATAACTTCTCTAAAACAAAACAAGAAAAACAAAAACAAAAACAAATAAAACAAAGCCCTGCGGCAAGTCTTTCAGAGTTAATGTCAGTACGTGAGGATGGTATGAGGATTATGCAAACATAGAGAACTTCAACTACGCATAAACTTACCGGAGTGCATCGTATTGCGTGCGTTGCTCTGATAGGCGGCGCAATACGCTTCGATGACACGCAGCACGAGGGCGTCCTCTTCGTATGTGGGCGGTGCTTTCGTGCTTTGTTGACTAAGCGACAAACTGTGATGAACACTTCCGGATCCGGTGAGACCACCGCCGCCGGTACCAATATTTCCACTTCCACCCCCGCCGTTCAATAGAGCCGGCCGTAAAGAAGGGGCAGGTCTGAGGTTGGTGATTTTCCAATTAGCTACGATGAGATAAAAAAACATGGCGCATATCACAAATTGTGCGAGACTTGAATGGAATAGTAAGCATCCAACCTTTTTCTTTGATACCCTTTAGGTTTGACACCGGTTGCTGTTGGCTTTGATCGGAATTCCGACTGGCAAAGTTTGCCAGAAGTTGTTTTTGGGACTGCTGGTGCTGAACCTGGTTGTAGCTCAGATGATGATTGAACGATTGGCTGCGTTTGTGTTGCGACATGTGCTGTGTGATGGAGCTGCCTCGTGATGGATGACTGTTGCCGGATGTTGGTGGAGACATCTAGAATGTGAACGGTGAGAGAAAATACAACAGGCAAATGGTGGTTAGCGATGGATATTCTGATGAAAGATGGCCGACAAAAAAAAACAAATCAGCTGCAATGGTAAGCGATGACGATGACTTAATTTGAAGGCAGTTGAGGGAAATCCTACGGATTAGATCATAGAGGAAGGAAATAAATTTCTGCATGGGCATATTCGTTTTAGGCGGGCAGTGAAAGAATGAGCAAAGGGATTGTTCTGTGGCCTCCGGGGAATGTTTTTACTGTATATGTACAATTGTATTAGTGTATTGTTGGTTTTCGTGGATGTGACCGAAATGGGGCTCAGGCAGTGCAGTCTTATAAATATAGAAGATAAAAAAAAATAAAACGCCATGAATCGATTTAGTTAATACCAAACAAAAAGCGACCACGCATTGTAAGCCACTCGCCAGGCATTTTAATTGCTTCAAACGTACAAAAACTGAAAATAATTCTGTTATTCGCAAACAAATCGCGACGCATTTGAGTCATTTGTGATTGTTTTGGGTTTAAATTGTAGGACCGAGAGAAGCACATGCTTGTACAATCACCGGCATATAAAAGTGCCCACAAGACGCGTTGAACATCTCTCATTGAAACTGAAGTAGAAATACGAAAAGCCGTAATAAACCTATTTTGAAAAAAAGAAAAAAGTTTTGAATCATCACACATCAACTCTGTGTGATCTTTATCTAAATAAAGCAAATTAAAAACGACAATTTTAGCTACGCAGTCCTAAGTCTTTTTGAAATAATCTAATAGCCATACAACAATTCTAAATAGAGCTGGAATTATAGCGAACAAGACGTCACCAGACTTGTCACCCTTTTTTTTAAAAATGAGGTGGAATAGATGATGAGAAATCAATGAAGTCTGATTCGCCTTTGTTCCCACTCTATTTTGATTTCTTTTTCAGCTCAAAGTATTCTTTTTTACATTCAAGCATTTTGTTACAATCAAAAACTACCTTCCTAAAATGTTTTCTTTATTCTAAATAGATACTTCGTTTTAGAAAAGTTAATACACAGATTATAGAATTTCGCAGCTCTAGTTTGGAAATTCGACAAAACGTGGATCCTTAAATGATGACCACCATTTTCAGGTGGTTAAACGGATATTGGGTCCATTTATATGCCGGTCCCTGTACTTGTAGATCTATAATAGATTCAGCAGAAGCATTGCAAGAATATACGATCACGATCAATTATTCTCAATTTCGACGCGTCATATTTTTGTGGAGTAATACTGAAGTCTGAAAAAGTCTAAACGGCTTTTCGAAAACCCATCATCATGCAGCTCAGTCCTACAATTTGAAGATATTTCTGTACAATCAACTATTCACAGTCTGCAAAATTCGTTTCAACAAAAACCATTGAACCAATCGAGAAAAAGTAAAGCATTCTAAACGTTCTCAAATGAGGAAAGTTACAATCGTATTAGACGTATGGTGAACAAAACATCAAAATCAATGCAACAACACTACAGAAACGTTAGATTCTTGCCTGAACCCCGAACGGCATCAACATGATCACGATCACAAGCAGCATCAGTTCTTTTGCTCTTCTTGCTCGCCGTCTTGTCGTGGCCAACAATAAAGATGGGTAGCTTTTCCTTTTTCCACCAATGTGCATACAGTCCAGTCTTATAGATTGTTCCTTGTCGCTTATCTTCTTCGCCCGATTCAAACGTTCTTCGCTGTCCGTACAGGTTTACTACTATTCGACTTCGTCCTATGTACTGCGTTTTGGTAGATCCCTCTTCGTCACTTGAGTGACGTTCCTCGCTTCGGCTACGTATAAATTTCAATGGATCCAGTTCGGAATCCTCGCTTCTAAGGGTGTTATTCCGATGGTGATCTTCATGAAATGGATGACTTTGATCAAATTGGCCACTGTCGATGTAGTTCAGCTCACTGTCACGAGGCAATGCGAAACGTCCGATATTGTGACTCGAACGCGAATGCCGCAGGGAATTGTCTCTAAGGGCACTATTTTGGTTGCTACTCTTTTCAGTAGCCGCGGCCGCACCACTGTCCAGTTGTTCTGAATCATAAAGAAGAAAATGGCCTGATAATTTAGGTGGATCAGGTGAGGATATCGTACAACTACCGGCCATACCTGAATCACTGGACCGCGGACTGTGGCAACGTGATCCAGAGCTGGTACTACAAAACCGGCACTTCGAATGGTGTTCTGTCGGACGTTGGTTAACGTAGTGTGTCGTTTGTTGAGTCGACATTTCGTCTTCATCACCTTTCTTGCTGCTAATATGACTGGTCTCGTGCGGTTGGTTAACAATTCCCATGTTTACATATTGATAACTGACACACCTCCTACCAGATTGACCAGATGATCGATCATCACTATTGCCCTTTCTGAGATGAGCTTGATTTAGCAGAAGTTTTTTATCAGAATTTATTGAATGCTTACGGAATGGTGACATCTCACGAGATAAGCAGCCAATATCAGGATTATGAATCTGGATGTCTTGTGGAGACGTAAGGACCTTGTATGATACTGCAGGCGAGGATCCAGATGACGAACTGTGGAAATTGTATAAAAGTTCTACAGAGACATTATCCGGAACGGAAATGGTTGTCTCGGACGCGGGAATATCTAGCGAACTGGAATGTACACTGGTGCAATTAGCGGCAGGACTATCTACGGGGATCTGCTTATGTTGTTGCTGTTGTACTTCTTGTTGATCCTTCCACGAAGGAATATAAATCTCAGTTGTTGAAGAACTAGCGAAACGATTCCCAACAAACAATGTGGGCATGCTGTGCCTTTCCTCGATTATTGGTTTCTGTTGAAGCGAATGTTTGATCTTCATGGAATCATCTAAGTTCACTAAATCCTCACACGCCATACGGCCATGTCCTACTCTATGCTCAAAACTAGATACTTGAGACTGTTCCGAACACTGCTGCTTGATCTCCCCGAGATGCAGTCGGGCCGTTGTAGTATGTACAGAGCCAGTGCCACTGACGCCTTTGCCCTCGCCACTTTCAAATGATTCGCAGTCATTTAGCATCAAACAGGGAATCGCTTTTGAACCAATGATATGTGAACCGTGACTCTCGA
The DNA here is from genome assembly GCA_034211315.2 of Aedes japonicus. Lineage (NCBI taxonomy): Eukaryota > Metazoa > Arthropoda > Insecta > Diptera > Culicidae > Aedes > Aedes japonicus. Next base: position 33,447 of record JASCZW010000410.1, on the reverse strand, counting down.
TACTCTTTCTCTCCTCGCTCACCGATTGACCCTGAATGAAGAAAAACGACTCATCTGTTTCGTCCGCATCTCCCGCATGACCGATGTAGCTTTCATAAACCGTACTTTCTCTAGCAGTGCTATCGTTTTTCCGGCCTGTGAAAAACGTAATCATTTCATATGGATCCTCATCACCATAATCGACTGCATTTTGGCGTTCCAAATTATTAGATCTACCTGAACACGACGAAGTACACGAATCATCTCCAGATTCTCCATCACGAATTACTTCTTCTTCCTCTTCTTCCTCCTCTTCCTCATCCGCATCTTCTGCGTCTTCCTTCTTTTCTTTTTTCATCTCCGCTTCCCTGTCTCTGCGATACATTCGCACGGTAGTCCGATGCTTCCGGCGCATCACAACATCGCTGAAGTCGATATCCTGCGTGACTTGTGGATAGAGCAACGCTTGCACAATATATCGCGACATGGCACCATGTTTGAAGAGGTGTCGAAAAAAAGACGTTAGCGCAGTGTACGGCGCCGTTGGCGGATACGAGCTAGGCGGAAAAGTCGGTTGATAGTTTTGACTGTATGCACATACGGACACGCGGGTGCAGTATCCACGTGTGTCGAGCGTTTCTTTACTCTGGGATGGATTTTGTTTGTTTTTTTTTTCAAATGAGTGTAGTTTTGAAACATTGTTTTTTGTTTAACATTTCAGCGAGGGAGAAAGAGATACAGAGAGAAACAAATAAAATAAAATGGAGACAGAGTAAAACGGTTTTCCTTTTTTCGGGAAAGTCAAGTAGCAATTGTTTAGAGATGGAAATGCTAAACCGCTATCTACAAACAATTTCTACTCGACAAAGCTAAACCAGGGACTCGTTACAAGTTTAGAAAAAGAAAAGAAAAAAGGAACTAATACCATAACCACTGAGGGAGGCAGCGAGGGTAACGTTCACATTATACGTCCATACTTACATGAGGTGGGGGCTGCGGAATGTTAACCGCGGAACTGCTCACTATTCTTTTCATATCCTTCGCCGGTTGACCATCAAGTCCTGCCAGCTTGGCACCGAGAAGATCGACCCATTTATTTGCTTCGTTCGGCCCTTGGCAAACGGCTACAATTCGATCGATCAACGATCCTGTTATTTCGAATGCATTTTTCAGTTGCTCTGAATCCTCCAAACGATTCACACTGATGCCCGTTAGTGGAAGTTTTCCCTCGTACTTGAAGGCACTCATCCTCTGACTTACGCTCAAAATGAGCAACGTTTGCGGAAAAAGCACAAAGTAGCGATCTTTGTGCTCGGGGCCAACGGCAACGCTACCCATGTGTATTATTTCACCAAGGGTGCTTAGTTCCTGACCTTGCCAACCCCGTATAGGCCCAGTTAGGATTTGCAATTCTAGCTCTTTTTGCCTACGAGTAGCTGCACATGATGATGCAATATCCTTGTAAACCGCTATGCTACGTTGAGTGTCTCCTCGGTCCGGATGGCAGCTTTCCATGTGTCTTTCAAGCTCTTGTAAAATGGCAGAATACTTATCCAAGCGACGAAAAGGTTTCGACAAACCGGTGGTAAGGACCAACAATCCGGGTTTGGCTGCACCTTGCTTTTCCATGAACACATTCAGTTCGTCGCTACGGAAGAACCAAGGGTCAAGTTAATACATCTGCCTAAATTAATGGATGTGGGCAACTTACCGATACTTATCAACAATAACGATGGCACGAGGATGCGCCGCACAATAACATTGGTGAATTATTTTCATGGTGGGAGCTTTCGTAAGGAACACTTTTCCGACACGATCGTTCGATTCTTCCAGATTTTGAAGAAATTCTTCGTGCATTTCAACTATCTCGACAAAGTTACACATCAGCTGCGTGTATTCATCGGTATTCAAACTGTTTTCGAATGAGAGAATAATTAATGAAACCCTATATCTAATCTAATCGAAACAAGCTTACATTTGACTACTTTGCAGAGGCTCCAAGAAATTTTCCACCATTCCCCGGAGTTCAGCGACATGTGCTCGTTCGCTTTCCAATAGATCACGAAAAACCACCGAGCGAAAGGCTTGGATGTCTTCCGGAGGGCGAATCGTTTCCGAAAGTGGCAGTGGACCTAATCAGCCGGAGGAGGAGAAATGATGCATTTTACTTCCGCAAGCATTGAAAATCCCAACTCCCGAAACGTACCCACATACTCCTTGACGTAATTGCTCGGAAACCAGCCCGTTTTGTCGCCAAGGGTACCTTCCCACCAGCCTCCATCCTCGCGCTGGGTCAGTGTGATGATGTCGCCTTTCTTGAAGCAAAGTTCATCGTTGTTCGATCCCTTGAAGGAATACTGTGCCTGCACGGTAAACTGCGTCTGGGAACTGTCCATGCTGCTACTGCCGACGGATGCTGTGCTGTGCTAGGTAGTCTGTAATAATTCGAAAAAAGGGGATTCTTTAAAACTACCTGCAACTGGGTGTATTCATCACTCGAAAAACTAACTAGACAAAACTCATATATGAAACGGTCGTTGTATATATCGACGCTTTTTAACGTAGGACTACGTTTCTTTTTTCTATACCGGGTGGCATGCCAAAATATATTAAAAATGAGAGCGTTACGCAAAAGTGAAAGGTTCGACTAAACAGAATGACTTCATTCATACGCCATTTGATAAGTAGTTTAATTTTTGCTATTTTTTGCTACCATACAAATTTGCATATCAACAGGTTGTTTTCCCTAACACGGTCGTAGGAAACGGGTAGCAAATGTCTTATTTTTCTGCAAAATCCCTTTGTTTTGTTGCCGGTGTCTGATTTTTCAATTGTGGCCCGTCCCCTATTAGTAAATTTGCTTCGTTCTGCATTTTCGCGATTCCCTTCTTCCTTGGCTATGCTATCAACGGTAGTATAAACAGAGATGGCATTTCGCACTAATGTTACACCGCTGCGTAAGATTTGTACCTTCACAGAGGATACAACCATAACTCACCACAGATAAAGCAAAGTGCTCCTTTATACGGTGAAAAATAGACTGAGTGAAAGTTTGCGCCTGTGATGGGATTACCTGTAGTGAGTGAACCACACTCTCTTTTACGATTGCGGTCACGTGCTCTCATCTGTCTTCGCCCACGTGCTCTCGCCTGCGATCACTGCCGCGTACACTGAAGCGAGGACGAACCAGTGCTCTTTCTTTGATTCGCTGGTGCGATTGAAAGTTAAAACGTCGTCGGATTTGCAGAAAATGTCCGAAAAATGAAACGGGAAGAAAACATTATTCTTTCTTCCTTTGTTATGTAGTGTCAAAGCGAATTTTCAATCACTGCTGTATATTAGCAGAAGAGCCCACGCCAGTTAGCTCACCGTGACACACGCGTCAAGGAATTTAACTGCATTCGCTTCTGTGAATTTGAGAGCTCTTTTTCTCACTCTAGAGCGATCGAGTGTAGTGAGAATAAAAACCATTTTCTTCCACTCACATGCGCTACCCGTAGGCAAACTCGGAGATGAATATAAACAAGAGAGAAGAGCTCTCGTTGAGGAAGAAAGAGTGTGTGGAAAATTTCAAATCTCTCTCTACCACACTGAGGATATGGACATCCCTGAGTAAAAAGCCGCGGGCGAACGAAATTGGTTCAGTGTTCAGCTTCACGCTGCCGGTTCGAACGAGACTTTGATCTCCCGCCACAGTCCATCTGGTTGTGGTATGGGAGACAAAGCAATGCCGGATATTTAAGAGATGAATTATTTTCCAACGCGTTATATTATCACCGTGTCTTTCAGGACCATCAATTGACTTTAACAGTAAAAGAGTATTTGTTTGAGTAAAATTTTCATAATTTAACCTATGCCACAGATGCATAGCATAACACAGAACGAAAGGCGTCATGAAAATAAAATATGAAGCAAAATGTTTAAGAGGGGACAGATTAGAGTAAAATAATAATTCAGCGCCAATATTAGACTAGGGAGAATCTACTTTTGTAAAAATTTTCTTTCGTAGTTATTTTCTCTTGAACAAAAGGTCAGAAATACAAATTAAGCACTGTTTAAGGAAGAGGAGCTTACCTCTATCCGCTGATAAATTCAATTTGAAGGAATCGTATTCTACTTCCGATAAATTAGCAAACGAAGTTTTTGTTTACAATAGTAGATACGCCCTAATCAAAGTTTGGCGCTGAATTGTTTCATTGGATCTTCTTACTTTACTAATGCTTTGATTGTCGGTGGGCATAAAACAAGAGAGTGATAAGTTTCACTGTCCAGCTTGACTGCTACGTTCTCAAAAAAATGTCTCAGCAAAGGCAATCGAAGTACGTTGCGAAGTCTTGCAAGCGGAAGCGCGAGGCGATTGAGAAACAACAAAAAAAAACATAATAATTGCAAAGAGTTGGATTTAAAGAGTTGATAGATTATACCACTTCATATGTATCCAGATACTCAAATTACATTTTTCAAATTGAATAATACCAATATTACTATACACCACCCCAGTCCTACGAGAATTTCACGGTTATAACCCTGATATAACCCACTTCCATTTTTTTCTACACCGAATTAATTGTTTTTTATCACTTTAATCGCACAATCCAGTAACCGACGCTGATTGTCTCTGCAAAAGACAATCGCACGAAACAAGAAAGTTATACTTTGCTGTCAGCACATTATTTGCATTTTAGCGACAATCTAATGGCGAGTGGATAGTGACCAAACCTTAAAACCCGCCGATAATTTAATCTCGCAAAAAACCTGTTTTCTTTTTCTCTACTTTAGCAATCCTTCCGCCATCGCAAATCTGGAGCAAGGTCATGGAATTAGTATAAAAAGATAACCAACGGTTCTGTAAGATGTGTTTTGAAGTGGTGTGCCCGAAGGTGGCAGTTAGTCGAATAACGCATTAGTTGCATTGGTGTCTCGTACCGAAATGATAACCCGGAACGCCTGGCTGATTCTTGTGACAGTGAACTGTGTTGTGTGGGCAGGAAGCGAGACATCCTTGAAATCAGATGTCGAAGTGACGTTGAACGATGTGGACGTAATACGTAAAACATTGGAGGAATTGGCGACCAAGCCAAGGTATGAAAAGAAAGTGTCACTGTAATGACATCTAGTAATTTGTTTTTGTTTTTAAATCAGCATTCAATTTATTGAATATGGTCCGGATGACATGGAAGGTTACAAGTATCACCTATCATCAGGAGAGGATAAAGAGTTTATCTTGCACACAACAGGTAATGCTTACTATCATTGAGGTCATTTTGATGCTGAGCAAAAATAATGCTTCATTAATTTATTTCCAAATAGGTCCAATAGCTGTACCTATCATTGAAAGTATTAGAGGAACCAGGGAGGAAAGAGATAGGAAACTTTTAGCACGAATAATAACGTCGACACAAATCAAATCAATGGATCAAATAAGAAGAAATTCTTTGGCCTCTAAAAGTAAGCCTACGTAGTTGAAAGTAATTGTGATAATCAAATTACTATTTATAAAATACTTAAAAAACGATTTTTTTGTGTATATTTTTTAACATTTACCTACTTGGTTCTACTCTCAAAAGCTGGCTATTGAATTAAAAAAATGACTCTTTTTTTAAACTTGTGTCTAATCTCTCATTATTCAAAAATGCTGTCAAGAAATTGTCTTACTAACTAATTAGTAGAACGAAGATTTTATTTTATAATTCACTCGTTAACTTTTTTAAAATAAAAAATAAAAAACTTTGAGAAATAGGCCTATTTTATATGTGACTTACATACTTGAATCTGTGTACAATTCTTAAATTGCTTAATTACTAAGTTTGATTCAAATTTGTAAGTTGTATTTCCTAAGAGCAAAATTTTACGAAATTTTCTAATACTTTTGTTTAGTTAGATTCTTTAAAAAGGTCCACGAGGTCTGGACAACGATTATAGTGCGTATTTCTGAACAAAAAACTTTGGTAATAAAATTTAAGCTCTAAGTTGAACAGGTGAACATGAAATCCACCCTCAATGTAAATGTGGCTCGTATTTTCATATTTTCCTGATGGAGTACCTGCTGAAGATCGTGATATAAATTTTGAAGACAACGACGTCAACGGGGTCATAAAGACATTGGAATTCCTGTGGGATCCGGAGTGTGACAATTACTCTTTGCGAATTCAACCAATGACGAATTCGGGACCACCGGCGAAACGTGAAGTATTATCCGAGATCGCAAAATTGTATGGATAGTACCGATATGGATAGGGACCGATAGGCTAATTTGGTGTTTCAACAACTTTGGCGCAAGAATATAGAATGGGATGATCCGATTCCATTCCATAGATTGAGGTTGGAGTGCTGCACATCAACAAGATAAAGATCCCGAGACCATAGATAATTCGATAGTCTTGGAGCTTCGTGGTTCTTCGGATGCATCCCAGAAAGCATATGGATGTTGCGTTTACTTCAAGAGCGTAACACTGACGGCGTTATCCAGGTGCGCCTTCTTTGCGGGAAATCAAAAGTTGCCCCATTGAATGAGCCGAAAAGGAAGGAAAAGGACGAAGAATCACCGGCGGAAATCACCATTCCAAGGATGGAGCTATGTGCTGCAGTTTTGGTGTCTAGGCAGATCATAAACGTCGACATAAGTCGGGTGGTTCTATGGTCGGACTCGTCAATAGTATTGTATTGGTTGAAGAAGATTAAACCAGAACAATCAGTATTTGTGCGGAACTGTATTACAAAAGGGTTGAAATTGAACCTGGACGATGAACGGAAGCATGTTAGCACGAAGAAATATCCAGCGGACCTTGTATCACAACCTTGAAACAAACCGGAATTCCTTCGTGTGATGAACGCTGTGTTGGCTACAGAAGCCGAAGATTACAAAAAAGTGTTCGTTGTGATCGGAAGAATGATAGTTTCGGGTAATGATAGCTGCAGCCAGAGATGGCATTTCGCACTAATGTAACGCCGGCGTGTGACATTTGTATCTTAACGGAGGGTACAACTATAACTTAACACAGGTAAAGCAAAATGCTCTTTTATTCAGTGGTGAATAGAGAGAGTGACACGACCACTCGCACGTACTCTCATTGGTCTTCGCAAACGTGCTCTCGCCTGCGATCACTGCAACATTCGTCTTTCTTTCTTTGTTATGTAGCGTTAAAGAGAATTTGCAGCTGCTGTATATTATCAGAAGAGCCCACATCTGTAAGCTCATTTGGCGCAAGCGTCACGAAATTTATCTGAATTCACTTCTCTTATTCTGAATTTGAAAGCTCTTATTCTCACTCTAGAGCAATCGGGTGTTGTGTGAATAAAAACCATTTTTTTCCAATCACATGCACTATGTGCATGCGAATCACCACCGTATTGTAAACTAGAGAGAAGAGCTCTCGTTGAAGTCGGAAGAGTGGATGGGAAAATTAAAATCTCTCTTTACCACACTGAGGATATGGACATCACTGGCTGAAGCAAAGATTCGCTTTCGGGTGTCGGATTATTCACATCAGCCAAGCAAAGAAGTTTGGGAAGGGAAAGATATCCGGAGCTTTCGGTGTTCTGGATTGGCGAGGTGCTGTATGGTGCGTTGTGTACCACGATGAAATTAGAAGTACTCAAAAGTGGAATTTTTTAAAAGAAAAATTGAAGAACGTTAACCCTATTTTCGACGAGGGAGTATTCTGGATTTGTTTTTTTTCTAATTTAAGTATTCTGATCTGCCAAGTTTCGTGTTTTTGCAAGGTTGGAAACACAATTATAAAGGAAAAATGACTTGTAACCAAGTTTTTGAAAAATACAGCCCCAAGTTTAATACACGACATAATGTTATGTATATTTAACAATGGACATCTGAGAATAATTAGTCGATATCAAATCATATCTTCATTTTCCATGTAAGCGCAAGTTAGCAGCAATTGCAATTAAAAAATCGTTCAGAATGTTAAGTTCAAAATTTAGAAATAAATTTATATATCTAATAATTTCAGTGGTTTTTAGATTTCTGTCAGAATTAGCAGCTAATATTGATGGTGACTTTGGCCCATTGGTGTCCGTATATTCCTGCTTTGGCAAGTAATTTTAGGATTCGAAGCCATTTAGCCAAATATCTTTAAATATTTTGAATTTGAAAAACGTCTCAAAAGTAATTTATTATTTTACTTTACAAATACTATTTTATGAAACCGTAAAATATAAAATATGATTTTTTCATTAAATTTACCAGCCGGTTCAAAATTTCTCAAAATAAAGTGCATGTTTCATGAGCACTACATTTCATTGATCAGTATCATTGAAAGAAGGAACATTATCACATAAGAGTTTCAAACAGAGCAATCGCTTGAATCAAAAGTATGCGCTATTCGTTGATCAGTAAAACTCTGCTAAACTGCTCATGATTTAAAGAAGGAACAATCTCACAAAAGAGCAATAAACCGGCAAGCACTTGATTCAGAAGTTTGTTTTCGGATACCTGAATATGTATGGTCATAAAAGGCCCATGTGCAAATAATGAAAAGAAATTATCTTTCGAAAGAACTGCATATTTCTTCAAGATTATTAATAATGACCCATTCCGTCTCGCTTTATAACATAAAACATTTTTCCACCTAAAATCAGGAGTCTAAGATTTTTTCAAAACATATTCATGCTTCTCATGAACACGAAAATTCGGGTTTTTAGCGAATCTATGTAGTTGAAAATTTAACAGACTGATTATTACTGCAAATGCGCTCACATATTGATGAACTGTAAGTGTGATAAGTCTTTAATATTTCATTACATCGGGATGCTACCTAATGTGATCGAGAATTTTTTTTAGTTTTCTTTTCTTTTTTAGATCTAATGCGTTTAAGAATATTTTTGTGGATTCTTATTTCCTTTTCTTAGCCAAACGTTCATCCGGCCAAACGTCTATATGCCAAAGATCCAAATCCCAAAGGTCGATATGCCAATTGTCCCACCCCTGATTATTTATTTTGTCCAGCACTGTACCATACGATATGTAACTTCCAGCATTCCTACCAGGCGATCATAGGTGGTACAAAGCTCTGATTATTCAAGACATTTATCTGTCTAATTTACATGCAAGACCAACATTATTGATAGCTAATCGCATCCGCTATTGGATGTTGAGATGCCAAATTGCGGTTCGTATGGCAGTACAGAGCTGCCTTTGCTGTTGTCGGATGAAGGCGAAACAATTCATCCACGACGGTTTGGATTTTGCCGGTCCGATAATCGTTAAAAGTGGATACTTTTGGAAATTGCTGTTAACTAAGCGTTATACGTTGTATTTTTATGCCTCTTTACTAAAGCATTGGTATTGAAGCATCGCCCGGCGGGGTTCATGCACCGAAATTGAATGAATTATTCGGAACGGATCGACAATTGCAGGAGTTTTTTCCAATCTGCAGATTACAAGAACCAAGTAAACCACTTTTCGTCAACCGTTGGTATCGATTGGACATTAATACCGCTTCCTGCTCTGAACTGTATTTACACAAGTTGCTCAGCCAAGGAACACAAATCTACGAGGAGTTGTATACCATACGGACCTAGGAAGAAGCATGCCTCTAAGGCAGTTGTGTGCTATGCCATGTTCTAACTCCAGGGCGCTTCATCATTGGGCAACCGTTGAACTTGTTGCCAGAAACGTCCATCTTGAACGTGACTATCAATCGACTGTCAGACAGGTGCGTCAGAAGCAGGTGGAGGAAATATGGCAACGCTGGAGAAATGAATACGTATCCACTCTACAACCACGTACCAAGTGGCAGACCGCAGAGTATAACATGGAAGCCAACAAGCTAGTACTAATGAAGAATGAGAATACTCTGGCAGCCCAGAGGAGGTTCGCTCGTATCACCGTGGCCCATCTCAATCGCCACGGTGTGGTGAGGATTGTAACGCTTCACAAAGATCCACCCGAGTATCAGCAAGCGATACACTAACTTCTACCGCTATCCGAGCAGAAACGAATAACTTGGTATTTAAGAGCGCTGCATACGAGGTAAAATATCTGAGAATAATACCATAAAATGGTTCACATAATGGTATGCGAATACCAAATTGAGGTAAGACAATACCAAAATAGTACCTCTCAGGTATTCCCAGGTATCCCGAGCAGGAGAAAATAACATATGAATACCTCATTTTGATCTTGATAACTGGCCTTGGTATTAAAGAGCTCAGATTAAGAGGTATAATACCTAGGCAAAATATCTCTCGAATAACAAAACTTGTTATTTCGGATACCTGGGAATACCTGAGAGGTACTATTTTGGTATTTTCATACCTCAATTTGGTATTCGCATAACATTGTGGGAACACTTATATGGTGTTATCCTTAGGTATTTTACCTCTTAATCTGAGCTGCTTATTCGTTCCTGCTCGGGTACCGCCGACCTTGGTATGGTGAGGCACTTTCCTCAAGATGGGTAATTTGTTCAGAGTAAAATTACATTACAGTGCAGTGTAAGCAGATTCCCTTCACACGCGCAACCTGAGTTCTTACTCGCTTTTAAGAGTTAACAATTATTAGATTGTTAAAATACTCACATTAAACTGAATTCTTCTGTAAAAAAGTAAACAAGCAATAGTCACAAAGTTCACAACGATTTTTATTTTGTTGGCAAAAGCCGAAACTACAGATACATTACAAACAGTTACTCTACAAACATAACAAACCAACCAAGTAGCGCGTTGTTTTCGAGTAGAACGAAGAGCTGAGAATGATATGAGAATATATATATATATATATATCACTGTGGCTATCAAAAACTGACGATGGAGTTTATAGTTTCATGAACTTCCAATTTATATCATTGGTGTTTCCTTGGCCACAAAACAAATATAAATACCCTGTCGATTGCACTTCGAAGACATTTTTCACATTGACTTTCACACGCGCCGTAAACTCGCTTGGCCGTGTAAACTACTTTTCCTGTGCAGTAGCGAGAATACTGTGCGAGGCCAATCCAAACAAATAACCACAAACCAACACAAACGAAATGCATTTCTAAAAAAATCAAATGACACTTACACTTTCGGTTTCAGTGTCACTTCCGCTGAGCACTCATTAGCCATTCCACTACACACTAACAGATGCTGTAGCGCGCTCTGTACTTTTTAGGCGGGAAATACCAAGTGGGTGTCGTACCGTTTTCCGAAAATTTTCTCCCTGATCTGTCCAACTAGACGACTTCCTGGCAACTGACGAAGGCGACGCTCCCGGTGGGCAATTTTCCAGTCTCATTTTCCGACGGAAAATGGCAAAGTACCGACGGTTTTCTTTTCGTCTTCTTTAAGCGTTGATGAAAGCGATGAAGACGACGACGACGACGTGCATATTTGTTTATGCGTTTGGCTCTAGCTATTTCACGATGTCGGCGTTGAACGGTAGATTTCGTTTATTTATATCGATTATAATTATTAATTATGTGTGCATAATTTTCGCTTTGGTTTTCCGCAAGCTTTCCGCCGCTTGAATGCGTTTTCCTTGCAGCAGGGAGTTTTCATTTATTTAGTTTAGAGTCACTCTACTCTCTTGCCTCTAGCGATGAACGACGACGATATGGTCTTAGTTCTAATCTAATTACTATACGCTACGTTACTTTGCATACAAACTTCGAAGATACATTTCTAACAGCTGTGCTAGTCTCGCTTCAAGTCGTTCGATGGGTAACATATCTTTTCTAATGTGTTGAATGGAAGCAGTCACAATGGCGAGAAATAACTTCTAGGGGTACGTGTCGTTTAGGTACAGCGTGTGTGGCGTGTAGGACGGTGTTGTCTTTTCATATATTTTTTTTCTACGGGGAATGTTACAGCTATTCTAGGCCGGGACAGGTGTTGCATGTGCTTGTCGCCTTTTTTTGTGTTCAGCGTGCCTCAACTGGTGCCGGTGACTGAAACGGATGGCATGTTGCTCAATATAAGATGCTCGGAGAGATGTGACGGCGAACGCGTAGCTTGTGTATTCTACAATTCTATCCGAAACAAAAATTCAGTTTATAGTAAGGTTTAAAATCAACTCAAAACTGAAGGTATTGATGAGGAGCCAAATGAAAAACCTTTTCCCAAAATGATGCTGATATACGAATGATGTGTGCGCAAATTTCCTATAAGCGTACAGAGGTTGTGAAGAAATTTGTTGAAATTAAATCTAATTAATTTTGTTGTTTTTAATTGCTTCTGTGTGTATTTATTGTAATGCTTTCATGATCGTTTATGTAATTATTATTTTTTGACATATCATTTTCTACATTTTGATGCGAAATTGCTTTAAGCTCGGTTAAATTATCACACCTATAGTCCACCTTTATATACACACCTTGACTATCTGTCGTGCGTGACATGGTTTGGCTCTAAGAGATGGTGCGTAAACTATAACCTGTGTAGCAATATAATATTGATCCTCGAATTGATCCTTAAATCGGTTTAAGTAACTACAATCAAAAGTTGAAAACGTGGCATAAATTGCGTTACTCAAAAATTTCTATCATTGCAATCATATCTTGAAAAAACTGGATGATACGTAATACACCATTTTGCCCATTTTGATCCACAAAATATGTTATGAAATAAACGAAGCCATGCAAGTATATGCGAGCGAGGAGTTGCACTCAAATTGTGTTGTCATATATACGTATGCATTGAATTTTTCATATCAAATTGATAAGTTACATTTTTTCAAAGTCAATGTTGCATTTTGTCTCTAAGTGACGATTTATAGCGTAAAATTTAACAAAATCATGCAAAATCGCAATGCGAACTGGCCATGAGATTGAGAATCAATTGAGGAGGAACAGTGATATGAAATTTCCGGAAGAAAGGTGAAAATACGGCGTCCGGAAGAAACCAAGGGTAACTCCAAAAAATCGAATCGCGAAGGCACCGTATCATACAGCTTGGTGAGACTCAACCAATGCTTCGGAAATAAAGCAGGAACATAACCTTCCCAAAACGAAGAGACGTGTTGCTCAATTTTTCGAGAATCTGGACATCAGGTCTACTAGAAAAAAAACCACGAAAGAAACCTAACTTCACACTGAGGTTTGAGATTAGATTTTCTAAGCAGAACATGAACTGACAATTTAACTGATTTTTTCAGACGAATAATGTTTTAGGTCGATGATCCTGACTACTGCGAATATTATAAGCATGGACTTTGGAAGAACCCCCAGGTAAAGTTGAGAAGAAAGTTGAGATTTCGGAGGATGCAGTCGTATGGCGTGGGCCAACCCGTAACGCTGGTAGATCACCTTTTCGTGGTGCGTTACGGGGTATCAGATCTACCACCGAACCCTAGTCCGAATTAATTCAAAATAGGGAACATATTTGTTATTTGTAGTCAAAGGAACATATTTTAGTCCTTATTACATTTTATGTCTTATGAAAAGTGACAATACTCGTTTTGCAATTGTGCGAGGATGAGCTTAGAATAAGTAAAACATGGTTAGTCTTCATTTATGTGAATTCTCATTGTCTATTTGATGTTCTATAGTTTGAATTGGTTATGACTAGGGTTCTGATGCATGGTCACTATCGGAGTTATTGTTTGTTTTGTTTGCAATGAATCCGGTTTTGACTGATAGAGGGGCGCGCCTTCGAAGAGTGCTCTCACTCCTCAAAGGGTTTAAATAGCGGAAACTTTCAATAAAATTTGATTCATTGCCAACAAAACAAACAATGACAACTGTAACAACACCGAATACCTCATCATTTCTCAATAGTGATGAGGTAAATCGACATGCACTATACAAAGGACACGGGATCTACTACAATAGATCAAATTACTGGTCTCAGTGGTTTATGTCCCGAACAGAGGAAAAAAAATGGCGTGGGCGCGAATAGTTAAAACGCCTATTACCACAATTTCTACCAGAATTCATTTAAAGAGCTATGTGGAGCTACTGAACAATGTTCTAGTACCATTTATTGAGGGTATTATGGACAATAACATTATCTTTCAGCTAGATAACGCTGCTGAATGCGCAATAAGCTTTTGGCATGGTTTTCCGAAAGAAACATTCAGTTTATGAACTGGCCAGCACGTACTCCGGAACTCAGCTGTCGGGCGAGAAGAGGCAGAGTCAGAAAGATGCGAAGATGAGGAAAATCAGCCGTTGCCGGAAGAATGGACGGAAGATGAGCTAGATGCTATCCGTGGTATGCTAAACCGTCGAAGACACAGGTCGGAGTCACCACGAGAACCTCTCATTCGAGCAAGAAGTTCAACTCCAGAACGGTTGGCCGCAATACAAGCGGCGTCGATAATTTGCCTACTTTTAGGAGCGAACCAGAAGCTTGCCCTTTTTTATCAGTTGGTATGAGTACACAACAGCTGCATGGGGCTTCACCAAAACCGATAATTTGAAAACACTCCAAGGCAGTCTGCAGGACCTGGCTAAGGAAGCCGTCCAAAGTCACTTACTTCTGCCAGATTCGGTGCCCGAACTCATCGCTGATCTACGTAAACTCTTTGGCAATCTCGAAAAGCGGCTCAAGACGCTTGTAGCAAAAGTTCGAAAGGCACAAGCGCCGAGACTAGACACACTTGAAACCTTCCTATACTTCGGAATCACCGTTAAGCAACTCTGCGACCACCTCGAGGTAGCTGGACTCCAAGATCACTAGCGTTACATAGCTATGCTGGTTTGTGATGGGCGATATCATATTAAAAATCGAAAGATCGATACTTCGGTTTCGATTTTTTGATTTTTAGAATCGCTACTAGAAGCATAAAAAATTGACTGCATCGATACGATTTTTCTATTTGATAACATGAAAAAATATAGTTCCGACTGGAAGCCTTTGGGATTTTTACGATCAAATGGTATGTCATACAAAGTTCGTTCTTAATCTGGTTATAATTAAGTATCAAAATTATCAACAATTTATACATGATGATTTATTCCAGGTTCACGAATTTTCTGTAATTTCCGACTCTGACAATCCGGACATTTCGGGTGAACTACGAATTGCAAACTAGGGACCAACACAAGCAGAGCTCGAAAAAATTGACACCCGTCGTGAACGATGAGTAAAAAAAATATTCAGTAGGTACAATTTTCCTTCTCTTCATTTCGTTCTATCAGTCACGCAATATATTCGTGTTTACTATTTTGCTATGCTCAGTCATTCCGTTATCCTCGTGTTCCACACAACTCATTCACACCACAGCAAAGTACACGGCTATTCAAGCCTCACGAGATTTTGGTTGCTTGACTGAATGTTCTTGTAACCAGTCATTCATTTTCGCGTTGGTGAGTGATTTTTTTTTTGCCACAGGATTTCAAGTATTCCCGACCATAGCTGAAGGCAAAGGAAGCCAAAAAGCCAAATGGCCGAAATCGCTACAGAGTTTGTGGGACATTTGTTCGAGAAAAGGCATTTGTAGGATCGATTCGAGAAGTTTTGGTTTTTTCCATGATTCTCCAAATGAATGACTGTTCTTTCGTCTTCACGGTAGAACGTTGAAATTGAATGAGTTTTTTTCACTTACGTACATTCACTTTCTGGAACGAATGAATGATCAAAGTAAAGCAAAACAAAACAAGTTGACTCATCTTGCACAAGAGATTCATGAAGGCAAATTTGTGTTTACTTCATGTACGCTAGGAACAGTGCATGATGACTAATATTTTGACTCAGTCAGGGTGCAATTTGAGAATTGAATATGATATTTTTAAGCTCTGAACACAAGGAATAATGTTTCCCTCACATAATTTAGTTTTAAGTTTGTGTCATGTAGACAATAAGTCCGATGAACTAAATTGATTAAATAAAATAAATAAATAAAATAAAATAAATAATGTTAATGCTACTTTCCGTGAGGGTGATGAAAGTTTTAACAAATTTACGTTTGAATCGTACTACTCTTCTTTGTTTACAAAATCAGATATGACTGTTTGAAAACGTACTCGAGATTTGATCATTAATGAAATGACTGCCTTGAAGAAGCACGCTTTCTCAAATTTACCAGTGAAATTACAGCAACCCTATGTTTCACTTAATTACTCTGTGAAACTACCATTTTGTAAAGAGTCGTTCCTTACAAATTCCCTAACTTAGACAGTTCAAGACCAACAATTGAAAAGGGGCTAAATCCAAAATGTAGACAATGAGAAAAACGATAATCAAATTGGACGTTACATTATTAAATTCTATTTCAAACATAAGTTTGTCTGGCTTAAATCAAGTTGACGATATAAATTTGATGAGATGCATATTATCTTCTTAGCATAAATTATATTAACATCTTTGTATGCCACAAAACTCGATAAGAAAAAAAAACGCCCAATTCTAGACTGAAAACATCATGGGCCCTTTTTGTTATGCCTCTCAACTGTCAATTTTTTAAATGAAGCCAACGTGCTGAGGCTTTTCTTTACCGAGAAATTATAAGAGTCTTTTGGGATAAGGCTTGTTATAACATCATTTTGTGTTGTGTTTATTTTTCTTCAACAACAGAAGGTTGTTAACCCAGTTTCTTAGTTAAAATAAGAAATCTTAGTGGAAATCTTGAAACCGTAAGAAGAATTTTAATGCAATCGACCAACATTAATGAAGTTTCGTTGAACGAAGAACTTCATCATCATCAGATTTGTGATTTGGTACATCAATGTCTAGAAGAGCGGATAATTTTTCTATTTAAGGGGGGATATACAGTTAGAACGAAAAAAAAAACTCATTTTTGAAAAAAAAAATTTCAAGGGGAAGGTTTAACTCAAATCAATTGAAACTTTTTTTACAATTATAAGTGTATCCATGGAGTATACAAAAATATTTTTTTCCATTTTTTTTTTCAATAAAATGGCGGCCGTTAGAGTGCGTTGAAAAAGTCGTTGCATTTTGCTTGTGCCGGCTCTCCTGGTCGCAGCTTCGATCTGAAACCTGCCGACCCAAAAAAAAATTATATCAATTATATTTACAGTTAGTAGATGAATTGAAAAAAAAAACTTAAAAAAAAATTTGCACTTTTGGTGAATTTTTTTTTGAAAAAATCTACATTTTTTCCGCCATTTTATCACATTTTTCCGTATTTCTTTTCAGAAAAAACTTGTGGTGAAAACTTGCCTACAGAAATGATCCTGTGAAGCACAGCCTTATTTTTTTTCCGTATTGAATATTAAAATATTACAATAATTTTTAATTCATATAGAAGATAATACTATAACAAAGAAATCCTATAAGTTTCAGCTTAATCGAATTATTAGTTTTTGAGTTATCACCGGCATAAACTTCGAAAATGCTGTTCTGAGACAAACGCGTTGAAAGTTTTAATTACCGATCTGCGCGCGAAGAACACGTCTTCGAAAAACGATGAAACGAAACTCTTGGAGTTCGAATTTCGAAAAAAGGGTTTCGGGAGCGTATTTTACGGGAAATTTACTAACTTTTTATGCAAAAAAATTGAAATTTTTGGTCATTCTGACTGTATATCCCCCCTTAAATTCGACGGAACGAGATTACGATACCTGCTGTAAAAAAAATGAGCATCAAACGAGAAAAAACATACATTTAAAAAGGCCCTATGGAAAGCATTCAGTTCATGTCAGTCATAAGGCCCTTTGAAAAAAGCCTCACCATAATTAATGTATGTGCTTGTGATAGGCTCTTTTTATAATTTGAAATATTTTTTCACAAAGTTACAAAAGCAGGAGACAACATGGGCTTCAAATGGTGAGTTGACAACTTGGCAGGAGGGTGCGACCGACCTCTGGTCCTCACAAGTTCCTACCTCACGCCTCCACGAGTCATATGATCACAAAAGACTGCCAGCTGAAACATGGAGACGCTGGTTGGCGCTAGCCTGAGGCAATGTTGTCAATCCGACATATAGCGAAGTGAGGGGTGCGACCGGTACATCATATCATAATTTTCCATTCTCATATCTTTCAGGTCTTCCAGGTCGTCAGGTATTACAAAATAATTTAAAATTTAAAATTCTTTTTTTTTCATGGCGGTCATACATTGCCTAAATTTTCTGGTTCATAATGGATGCGCAAGTTTGTCTACAATTGCAACAAAACAGCAGTCGGCACACATGTAATTTTCAATTCATATTACAATATACCCTCACTATATATTTTATCTTATAGGACATTGTTTATTCATAGCCTAATTCTGTATATTTCATTACATGTATTACGCCAGAAAGGTAAATTTCTCTCAGGTACCATACAGTTTAGGAGAGGAGGTCTTGCGGTTATAGGATCATCTTCTGGTAGAAGCAGCAGTAAGAATGGGGATCAATTTTCAGCTGTATCTAGCACCGTCGGAGTGGCCTTCTCGAAAGTAGCAATGGATGTATATATAGATGTGTAGATACTAGTATGTGTTATTATATGATGCATGTTTTTACAAGCTCTAGCATATTTGCATTAATAGAAATGTTGACGACTCTCTCGACCACTCAACCTTTAATTCCTTCATTATATTTTCCATTAAATGGCGTAATATGACCTTAACATTTCAGTACACGATCATCAACTACTATTTGAGCGGTTCAGAGGAACACAGCTGTTCATCATTATTAATTGCATATCATAAATATAATATTATGGAAGAAGTAATAAAATAATTAATAAAATTTTAATTGCTTCAGTTTGGTGATCCGGCCGGTATAATTATTTTATTACATTATATCAAATAATAATCAAAATTAACAAATGCTCTTCATTCCAGAAAGGTTATATATCTATATGTCATGATTAAATACGTAATAATATAATATTATGGTTTTATATACAATTGAATGCTTTATTGATATTTATACCTCAATGAATAACAAGATGACCTTCACATTCAGAGATACAGTCACCCATCAGTGGTACAAAGTGGTACGAAGCTGCATATTATTATTACTGCCTTAATATTATTATTTCAGCAGGTTAATTAATTTAGTTTAACATGGTTATCATAGGCTCGTGAACTCCAACTATTACATAATTTAACTAAATATCCTTATATAATTTTTTGCTCTACTATATAATCATATATAACATATTATTATTACATTACATCTATATTTATATAAATATAATAAATACTGGGTTGGGAGGGAGCACCAGGAGTATCATTCAAGCTGAAACTGGACGATGGTTTGATTGACTGCCTGAGTCTAGGAGGGAACATACAGTATCATTTCTTATCCTACCGATTCGAGTGTGGTGCTGCGAGTTCTACTCCAACAGTTTCAGGGAGAGTGACGCGCCCTTCTTAACAAGCCATCCTGTAGAAAGCTTAATGAGTATTGCGGATTGTGTTATTCGATTTGTTGGATCATATCGTTGGAAGGAGATTCTTAATTTCCCGTGGATTTCGTGTAAGTGTCTCTGCTTACGGGTCCACCCCTCCGTTTTTGGCCCTTCATACAGCGATAGTGCGAATTCAGATCGGTGGCCTAATTTGATCTTGCTGTTAAGTGGAGCTGCATCCAAGCCAAGGGCTAGAGGGGATGGTGGCTACCATACATACATACAAGTTACAAAAGCAGGAGACAACAACATATGAATACCTAATTTTGATCTTGATAACTAGTCTTGGTATTAAAGAGCTCAGATTAAGAGGTAAAATACCTAAGAATTGTAAGCAACATATCTTTCGAATAACAGAACTTGTTATTTTGGATACCTGGGAATACCTGAGAGGTACTTTTTTGGTATTGTCTTACCTCAATTTGGTATTCGCATAACATTGTGGGAACAATTTATGGTATTATCCTCAGGTATTTTACCTCTTAATCTGAGCTCCTAAATACCAAGGCCAGCTTTAAGTTATTCGGTCCTGCTCGGGTAGGTATATTTTCAAATTTAAGTATGATGCAAAAGATGCTCATGATCTATTGAATAAAACTAATAAACGATTTTTTACATATCGGTATTAGGTCCTTTTCAATTGTTAGTCTTGAATTGATTGCTTCTATATTGTTGATGCTACAAGTGTAAAATTAGCTGTCCTTTATTCAGTGTGCCTTGTCAAATTACCATGGAGAGCAATAGCGTCCAACAACACGTGAAAGTAAAAAAAGTGTTTTATCAAAATACTCGTAAGTGCAAGCAATGTTTCGAGCGCTTCGCCCATTTTACAGTCCAATCGTTCTACCAAGAGGTCTTTATATAAATAAATAAATATCATCGCTGTACGCGAAAGTGTGCAGGAGAACCCGGGGATCTGCACCCATACAAGAATCAATTAACCCAGGAGCTCAAGCTCTACGATCATAGACAGCGCCGAGTGTTCACTGATAGGGGTTAGGAGCAATTGGAAACAGACCCGGATTTTGTCAAAAAACCTTCAACGACGAGGTCCAGTTCTTGATAAACGGGGATGTGAACAAGCAGAATTGTCGAACTCTTGACAACCCCAAACAACACGAGGTCCACCAATTAGAAATACGATAAAACAACATCGGTTACTAGGCATTAAGTAAATAAGAACTACATAGCTAGAGGAATAATCAAACGGAATATTATTCCACAACGAAAAGTGACAGCCCATTTAATTTACATGGGCAGACGTTACTGGCGTTACGAAACCGTCAACAGTTTCCTTTTTTTCAGCTGCGTACAAGGTAAGTAATTCCGACAGTAAACGCATTTCTTGACCATATTACTTGTCCACTACTTTTGAGCACCGTACTAGCCTAAAATGTAAAATATCGCATGAAAACAACTGTTGAAGCGTTTTAGGGTTCCTTAAAATTTCCTAGAAAATCAGAACGGAAAAAGATTGATTCTTCTACGCTCCGGTAGGTGAGGACTGGTGCGAAGAACAGAGACTTTCTGCTGCTTCAAAAAGCAATACTGGATGTAATTTCAGGAATGCCATTGCGTGAAGCTTTGAGCGAGTTCCTCGGACTAACTAGTTTGCGACGCTAGAGCAAATTAAACAAAGATAAAGCCGAATCACCTGCACTTGCTGTGTAACCCAATCGGCCTGCAAATGATTCTTTTTTTTTTCGTCGGCCTATTTCCTTACATGGTGACAATCACCGACACCAGGGAGACGAATTCACCACCTGGACCCTTCCTATCGAGGCATGAATATGAGCCGGGACCAACTGCTTTACTTCCCTGCCGAAGGAAGAAGTGACCAGATTTTTTCGTCTCATACAAACCACCGACGTCGACTGAGATTGAGCCCAGACCCACTGGGGTGCCAAGTAGCAGTCACGCATACCACTACACTACCGACGCCGGTAAATGATTCTTTTGCATCTCTTGAATTGAAAGACATTGCCATCAAAGAGATTGAGAGAAACACGGTTTGTTTAATCTCCAGGTTCTCTTGCCAAAAGAACAGGAGAAGAATTTGAAAGAATATTTGCCTTATTGTAGTGATATTTAAGGCTACTATACTGCCGTTCTACGCATAACTGTCCCATGCTGCTTTTGGTCAAATTGCAGCTTTTTCAATATATGGTTAATTTTTTAACTATACTATTGGATACAAACAAAAAATTATATACTCTGTTCTGAGTTTGTATCAAAAAAACATCAAGTTAGATTGTCCCATGTTGAAATTCTAGGCATAAAAGTCTCACTACGACTTTTCTAAAGAGATCTTAGAAATTTTTTTGATTTAAGTTTACAACATCTTTTTTAGGAACAACTCGACACTCAGCATTGATAAGGGGCTTATATGCAAACTTAAACAATGACTTTGACATGAAAACATTGACATTAAATTGTCTATATAAGCCACCATTTGCATTTGAAGGAACTGTGTTTCTAACGATGATATGGTGTTAAAAATAATCAGAATCATGAGAGGGGCATAAACAATAATGCACATGGTATGTCTAATTGAAAACGTAAATTCTATCGCCAACGACCCATCAATACATCATGCAGTGCGACTGATATGCCTAGAATTTTCTGCTGCAAGGCAAGATTCTACGCATGTCAGTCCCACTGAATATTTTACCTCGTATTTTACATACAAAAATAATCTTATTGTTTGTAATACCACAGATTCCATCGAATCTCAGCGACATCTTCAAATGTCAATCATAAATTTGTGGGTTTTGCCACGAATATTACCAGCACTACACGATAGTGATGCAAAACATAAAACGCTTTTTTCTCAAATACAACTTTTGCAACATGGGACAGTTATTCGCCATTCATTCGCCATTTCGCCCATACTGGAGACGTTATCAAAATTACTTCGGTAAAAATGGCAGAAAATACTTCAGGTCTATACTCATCAGCTGCATATTAGGCTTTACTTTGGATTGTCCGCAAACGACGTACGTTTGTTGACGTATCAGTATGCAATTAAAGTCGACGCGGAAGATTCACATGTTAGGAACAGAGATTAGATGGCAAAGCCGGCCTCAAATGGTTCTATGGTTTTGTGCCGCCATCCAAAGCTCTCTAAACGAACGCCATAAGCAAAAAGTATGGCCCCGAGTTTCAGCATTCAATCCTATTCTACAATCATCTGAAGGACATCGCTTACCGGTTTTCGTACGAAGCCAGTAGCATTTGGCGAGGACCACGACAGGTTGGAGCCTTGACATCAGGAGAATGTGGTCAGCTTGTCACATTGGCGGTTGGCTTCGCATACC
The DNA here is from genome assembly GCA_034211315.2 of Aedes japonicus. Lineage (NCBI taxonomy): Eukaryota > Metazoa > Arthropoda > Insecta > Diptera > Culicidae > Aedes > Aedes japonicus. Next base: position 10,910 of record JASCZW010000410.1, on the reverse strand, counting down.
TCCATTTTTAGTTTTTACGCGGTAGATGTTTCACAGCCACTTTCTCAATGTTGCTTTTTCTGGTAGTAATAGTGCTTGCAGCTCAAGTGGGTGGATGAATTCCGAAATCTCTCATTTGAATTCTTGACACACGTAAGAAAATACAGCCGAAACAGATCCCTGTTCATTTGTTGCTAGACAACCATGAGTCGCATGGACCAAATGTTCAAATTGCAAAATGTATTTCGGATCGAGTTCCGATGCCTCAAGAATATACCAATTTACTCGATCAGGCGTTCAAACAAATGAATACTTGTTTTGTGTAGATTAAGGCCCTTCACGCTATCGATAATGATGGAAACTTGAACGTTGAGGTATAAATCAATCAAAAAATAATCAAGAGTTCATCTACGGTTCAGCGGTTTCAAATACAAAACATTTTAAGATATCTAAATTGCTTATTGTAGTCTTATAAAACAATGACTTTTAGCGTATTTTTCTGGGATCTGCTTGCTCCCACAAACAAAGTAGCGCCATAAACAGATACAGGGAGTTATTACTTTCCCGTCGGTAATGGATATAGATGTTAGCAACCTGGCATTTCCAGGAAATTTACGTTTTAAGTCATTGTTTACAATTGTTACTTTCGACCTTTAGACGATTTTGTCTAGAATTATTCCTTGATATGCGCATGATCAAAATTTTGTACAATCTTGTTTCCTTTCTAGTTCAGAAGTCAATCAATCTTAATCAAATATGAAATATGAACAAGGAAATGATTCAAGGCATTCTACAAACTGTCAAGCTATGACAATATGATCAAATACAAACACATAACATATTCCACTTTATATTTTTAAAGTTTCTTACACCTTGCAACTTCTCACCCGTTTATGTTGATTAAAATAATATAGCCAAAATAGCTTGGAAACATTTATTGTGCGTGTGTGCAGTAGAAGTGCGATATGTTAAAAGTGAATGTGTGTTTGCGAGTGTCGTTTAACTATTGTCACATCTACACTACGATTAAGTCTTCCTCGTTGTTCGCCTGCTTCTAGGCCGCACCACCATTTTGCAACACTTTCCCCTTCCATCCTTATTGTGAAAAGGCAAAAAGATAAACCATTACAATCACTATTATCAGGTACCATATCAGCACCATATAGTTTTGATTCATTTTGATCATGCTGCCGATGACGTGACGCAAAGTTGAACCACTCTATGACTTGACCACTTGACTTTGCTGTCGATTGAGTGATGCCACAAGTTTTTCAATATTTCCCGAAATGTGTGATTTATTTATAATTCTCCTCCAACTGGGCAGATGAGGCAATCGAAAAATGACTCCAAACGTCAGCAATCTTCCTCCTTCGGCTGACCAAATACCGTCTTATTCCTTTCGAATCACTCTCAAAGTAGCGTTTTATGCATCAATACATCCTTCCATCGGAGTGATGTTTTGTGAATCGGTTAACATAACCGTTCTTGTGTAACAGCCTTCTTCTCTGTTCGAGATCACAACCAAATCAGCAACAAATCAAATTTCCTCCACCGACGAACGACCGTGTCGTTTCGTTTTAATTTATCTTCTGGACCCACATCGTGTCACGCACAGTTTCAGATCGCACACGTGAGCGCTCTCGAGACAGCATCCGTTTTCTTCGTCACACGGCAGCACAGATATGGCGAGGTTTTCCTTATTCCGGAAAATTTGAAAATCCGCGGAACCTGAAGTAAATGCGACTGTTCACAACCGAAAAACTGCTTTGCTTTGAGGTGGGAAAATTTTCGTTCAAAATATAATTATTAACAGCAGCCAAGATATTCGTCATCACCGCCACTTGGCCACTTGCCCCAAACTCTTTCCCGACACACAAGCACCGTAAAGTGTGTTTGACTTAGCTCAGCGCGATATGACAGTGCTTGCCCGATATACCAAGAGTTTCTAGCCGAGTGGAACTTAGACTATTTTACAAACATAGATGAAAATATGAACTTGAGGGTATGAAATGGCATGGGGTTGGATCGGTCATTCACCCGCGCGCCCTCCTCGATCAAGTCCACTTCAGCCACCCTGTCAGATCCTCTTCGGTAGATCGAAGAAAGATACAACGGGGCGCTTCGAGCAGATTTATTGGGTTCATGCCAACACGGATTCCTTCAATCGTTTCGATGCGAATAGTTTGAAAAGACACGACCTAGCACAGAACAGTAACGACTCGATTTTGTCATCTTTTCCTCTTTTATATTTCAATAGTTTTAAAAACCCGGATTTGCCAATCATTGTTTTTTATTGATCTTTATGTTTGTATACGCTGTTGCAGAGCATTTCAACACGAATGGGAGGTCGATCAAATTCGCGTGGCTTCGATTCAAATAAAACTTTGCACATGCATTTGGATATGAAGAGCACTTTCCACATTTCGATTACAAAAGGTCGAATGATAAAAGGTCCAATGACAAATCATTCTTCTCAGTGAATGATTTCAGAAAATGCGAATGTTGGATCAATTGTTTGGTACGAACTAAAGGACCAACATGGTGTTAATATGATGCGGAACTTACATCGCTATTTAAATGTTATGCATAAAAAGCCGTTCAGAAGACGTATTTTTCCTTTTATATTATTATATCATCTAGGTAGAAATGTTTATTTAAATTAATTAATGTTGTGTTTATCAAAAATACTGGTGAGTTTTTATCAATTATGATTGAGAGTCTTCAGGGCTTCAAATGGTGAGTTGACAACCGGTAGGAAGAGTGCGACCGCCCACAGTAATCGGAAAAGCCTTTTTTACAGCCTTTTATGATAATTCCTAAGGGTTACGTTTCCGAAGGAAAACTTTTTAGGCACAATTTTGTAGTAGATTTCATGTTAGGAGTTATTAATTTCGCCGTGAAAAGAGGCTTTTCCGATCACCGGCGACATTCGGTCCTCACAGGTTCTTATCTCATCTCAGCTGAAATATGGTGACGAAGGCAATGTTGTCAATATGACAATAGCGAAGTGAGTGGTGTTACTGAACATCGTGTACCCGAAAGCACATTGTAGATATTCCATTCTCAATTAATAAATAATTTCAGCACGGTCTGAAATCATCTTTGCATTTCGAAACCATTTATATCTGAAGTGCATAGCATGTTTTCATGCTGTATTTAAGCATAATTGAAATTGCCCTTCTGAACTTCAAATACTATTTGCATAAAAAAGCGGCATGGTCTCATCAGCAGTATAAGATAACATCTAAATAGTTTACTTTATTGTTGCTTTTAAGAAGAAAAAAATCATATATCTATTTGTTGAAGTTTTATTTATGGTAATTCGAATGATCTATTCTGTCGTTCAGCGTTTTCATTACTATTAAGATATTAATACATATCTAATTTTACTTTTCCGTTACAAACCAGTGAATGTCAGATTTTGTACATAATGTTCGTATTCGTATATTACAAATAAATTCTTATAATCGGGGAATAGGAGGGACCATCAGGGCACCCGATTGAAGCAAATTGGATGGGGAGAGTTGGCATGCCAACTCCTTGTTGCGAACAGTTTGTGAATAAATGACGAGCTCTTCTCCTCACTCATTGAAGCATCCTTCGATATTGTTGTTGAAAGGATACTGTATATAATCCCGTGGAAACGTATAGGTGATTTTTTGTTCATGTTGGGTATATTCATCACTGCGACCATTTCTTCCCAGACAACCAGAATGCACGTATATTGAAAGTTGTTTTTATGATATACAAACATATATGTAAGTAAGCAAATCGCATAGAATGCTAAAATATAGCTTGTACGTGTACAAAAGTGGAGGCCATATACGTGCAAATATTATTGTTTACTTAAAAAAAATGATTTGATATCTTATGCGATTGAATATGTAATATCAAATTTGATTAAAAAGGTTAGTGATGTATATCCAGTTTAGTTTGTGACGCAGTACGATGAATAACTGACACATCGTATATAAGTCGAAATGTTGCACTCTTTATGATTTAACTTAAACATAATACGATACAGGCCACAATTAATTACGATTTTGACTAAAAATATAGGAATATGCGATACTATTTGAACACTGTTATACGACTTGTGGTTGTCTGGATAAGATCTATTGTGATATATTCCCCGTTTTGATAATGCTATATCAGTATGCCGTATCACTATTATGTGAAGTAGCCGACATGGACTGACTCAAGGCATTTCCCCAACCAGGCATCACATTTCGAATAAAATGCACTACCTTTCCGGGATCTACATTCCAAATATCAAGAAGTTCTGCAAGCCTCTTAATGTACGCCTTTTATTCAAAATTGCTGTACAATAACATAGCAGGTGTTTCTTCTTTTTCTATGCCACACAATCGACACCTATCCTCTTGAAGTTTTCCTATCAGCTTCAGAACTGAGATCATTCTTTGATAATTCAAGCATTTTGCAGAGTCATTGAAATGTTCGGACTTATGAAAACGGTTCGGCTTGCCTAGCAATGTGAGTATTATTCCAGTTGGTCTCCACCTTTCTTTTTTGGCGTTTCTTGATCTCATTCTAAGAGAACAGGCAGACACTCCACAGAATAGTTCTGGTCCTATGAATTGTTGGGATGATCCACGTCTTGCTAAAATGTCGTTTTTTCTTTCCCTAGGTGATGTTCGGTCAATCCAATCCGTTTTCGGACCTTCTTACAAGACGTGGACAATCAGTAGTTATTAAAGCTTGATCAAGTCAAACCAAAGAGAGCCAACCAAATATTTTGGTATTGATTGCTTTTCCGCGATAGCCTTCACCGCCTTCACACAGGCAGGGTCGACGTGGCTGTTGAAGTTCAGCTGGTCGTCGATCATCACTTCAGGTATTTCGGTGAGCGCTTCGAGACTACGGCATGCCAAAGTCGAGAAAACAATAATTAATTTTAAAAGCTCGTAAAATTTCCCTTCGTTTAATTTCAAGGCAAAGGAGGCGTAAACAAGGAAATTGTTTGCAATCTTTCATGCGCCATACAACAATATTTGCAATCTTTCATACAACAGGCTAGATTCATACAACAGGCTTAAATTTATATGAAATATCCCATTATTTTCTGTCAAATCTAGCATTCCCTTTATGTGCATTAGATAACGCAGAAAATTCAATGTTTCTTTTGATCTGTGTTGTTGTTGCCTATCTGCAACTTTGCTTCATGTATCCAGTCTTCAATCACGTCTGTCACTTCGGTAGCCAACATTTCTATTTCATCCATCTAAAACTATCAGGACGACGTCGTCCAGCTAGACCAACGATCTCGATTTAAATCGACTGTTTTGAGGTTAAAACACCATTGTATAACGTCGGGCGAAGGTTGAAATAGTCGAGTTATTAGTACACGACACTGAAGAATTCTGCACATTGTAGACGCACGTTGCAATACGCGTATCTGTCAAGATAAGCTATAAAGGTAGTTGTAATTAAATGGAAAATAATCATATTTCTTCTCATTTCTAGTTACAGGTATTCCACTAAACAGCTCAAACTTTCTAGGATGAAACCTTGTTAACGCTCGCCGTGATCCTGCATCCCCTCAGATTCCTGCACAGATAATCAGAAACCCCCATTCTGTGGCAGCGCTTTGGCGATGGCTTCCCGGCTAACACAATGGAAGGCATTCTTATCGTCTATTGCAGCACTGTGCTTACAACGATTTCCTTTCCGTTTCTGTTTGTGCGCCTTCTTTTCGACGACATTCCGAATTGTATCTGCCTGTCTGAAACCCGAATTGACTCGATGAGAGGCCATGCTCACTCTCCGTACATTTTGTCAACCTATTGATTATGACCTTTTCCAAAAGCTTACCGAGTATGTCTAACATCCAACATGGGCCTACAGAACGATGGGTCTCCCGGCAACTTTCCTGGCTTCGATAGCAGCTTTAATTTTTTAATCTTGCATCTGTCTGGGAAGCCTCTCTCTTCCAGATATATCTGTAACACGCTCCTAAGCGGCTGTAACGCAGCTTTCAGTCCCACGTTGGGAATTCTAACCTGCGCGACTTCAATCCTTTCGCCACTGCCACGAGTTTCTCTTTGGTGACATGCATATCTTCGGTGTTTGCTTTGCTTTGTATCGTGCTTTAATGCAACCCTGGCTGCTCGGAACACCACTTAACGCTGCTCTCTATCCCCTTCATATTGTTGTTGCTGAGTGCCTCGCTACACCAGTATACTGGGTGCCGTTTGTTTCTTGGCTCCAACTTTCCCGGCGTTGTTGTGTTACATGCAGCCGCCGACATTGCTGTCAATTCATCCGCATTTCAAGGGATGCTGTTTGCGTGGAACGGTTCTACAAAAAGGCATCTTTATAGTACAGCAACCGTTCGCTAACTGGGCTAAGTGCACAGCCCAGTTAGCGGATGCTGCTCGGTAACTGGGCTGACATTTCAAATGTAAATCAACTTCGAGGGGGCTTTCGATCAGATTTCGGGGGATATTTCATTGCACAATATATAAATTAAATAATGTTTTTTTTTTGTCTTATGCGTTATTGAGATGTAGCTTATTGTGCACCCTATTGTGCAAAATGTTTGACTTAGTGTATATGGAATCACAACTCAATTTCGTACAGTTTAACCATTTTTCAATCCTCTACGACGCTCATATGCCTTTTACATGCCCCTTGCTGATTTTGACAACAAAATGTCAAATGCAGTTTTTTGAAGTTTATTTGCTTGAATGTTGAATGTTTTTTATTTGTCGACTTGTTAATCCCAGTTACATTTACTCAAATTGGTTTATTTTTGACGAAACGAGTCATAAACGACACAAAACTGAGTTAAAATGGCTGGCCGTGGTACTGAGCTCTCTTGCTCTCTCAGTGTTCGGAAAATCGTTCTCAAATTTCCATGCATTGAGAAGCCTTGGGTTCGTTCATGAATAAATTGGACAAGCATATCTCAATTAAAATACGCCAATTCAAAACGAAGCTCGTGCCATTTTACTTAAACAAAGAAAAAATATTCTATTGAAGCACCTTTATCAAAAAAATCGAAATAAATTTCTAAATGTCACTCGTTTTCAAACACGAAAGTTATATGACTGATGAAATCTACCTGAAATTCTTATTTATTTAGAATAAATCTCTTTGAAATCTAAAGTACAAATGTAAATTACACTTGGTATTCCATATTTGTGTTACTTACTGCCGTAATTATTCAAGCAAATAGAATATGACACCATGAATTAGCAATAACAAATTCACACATTCAACCTTCATCTGCTGCTAATAAACCATACAAATGGTACAGAAAAAGATGAACAACATCGTTGAGACTCATTTTGTTGGTTTAAATGCTTTAGTTGGACTTGCCGGCCGTCGCACTCCGACGGTCGAAGAAAACACTGTACTGCCAACTAGAAATTTTCAGTAGCTACCTAGGCAGCATCTTAGTACCCGAAGATCAGTTCAGCAAAGCAACACGATTGTTTATATTTATATATGTATATATAGTTTTGGTTTGTTTTCGTACGATCTTCTTACGTTGTTTACTTACCTTAAAGCCAGTTTACAAAGCGATGAAATAAATGTGTTTGATATTTGGGGCAAATGTTTGGATATACACGTTGGTTCGGTTTTGCAACAATGTGCATTGCACGGCCCAAGGTCGAACGAAAACTTTAGAATCCGAGGCAGGGCGGGAATGTGTATTTTTAAAATTGGATGAACGCTTCGTTAGTCATTATATTTCTTTGTCCGTTGTTGGCAGTCCGCTACCACAAGTCTAGACATTTTTGAAGTTAATTGATTGTTTGCCATCGGTTGGTCAATTATCAGTTCGGAATTCACGGAATGGTATTGAGGAACCAAAACTGGAAGTCGAACAATAATGATGAATTTTAGATTTATTCGACCGACGAACACGTTGGTCATAAAAATATATATATTTAATGGCGTTGGAAATTGAGAACACGATCGAAATATGTCTAAGAACGAAAACATCCAAACCATGATACTATCGACCAGCGGAGACATCCACGACGATCTTTTGGTTGGCTCTAGACATGCATCATCGTAACGATATGAACACAAACAGATACACATCCACATAGGCCACATCATACACCAAAAGAGCATCCCAGCATTCCCGACAAACAGGGCTGAGAAATTGTCTCGTCGAGATCTTTACCCATGTTAATGTCGAAAACTCGTGTCAGTTGACTAAAAATAGAAACCTTAAAGCCAGTCAACATCAGAACGATGAACGAATGGCAATAAGTAAAGGTTTGACCCGCTTGTTGATGTGTACGCTATAGATCTCGACTCGTCTTGTCGCTTGTTCCATCGTCGCTGCTCGTATCCGTGATTTGCGGAGCTAGATTAACTCCGAATGGAAGCGTTTTAAATTTGTTGCTCTTCTACGGCGAGCATGGGTATTTTGCCGTTGAAGAAATGTAGTCGATATCCTTTAATGGATTCCATTCATTTGCGAAGCGCAGATGGACGTCATTTTCCTCTGGGAATACGAGGGAAGCTGCGCGCTTACTGGAAATGGTCATAAATTCATGGAAAGTGCGAACACTCAAGCAATACACATGCTTGATTGAACGACTAAAATTAAACATCGACAAAGTCATAAAAACAAAATATCGATGAAACAAGTTTTCCTCAAATCTTTACGACTGTTAGCCTGGACCTCGAATGATTTAAATTGAAAATGTTGCGTTTGAGGATTAGCCAGAAATTTTCGATTGGCCGCAGCTTCGATCCATCTCTTCCAATGATCGTTTGGTGAAGTGGGCCGATGCAAGGTTCGGCCACTTGCATAGTAAGTAGTTTTGGATGAAGGCGGCTACTTCCGGCAGGCATTTGGTACTATAAATTTCCCCATATTCAGCAAGTCACGAGGATAAGAACAGTGTCTTCGGCATTCCCTTTCTCCCGGTAGCTGACCATCGGTGACCGGAGAACCTTCTTCGGGAACTTGGTGTAACAGATATACTTGAACTTGCTCATGACCAAGGTAAATAACAAACGGATGAATTGTAGCTTGATCATCATTCCAGTCTTGACTTTGAACAGCACTCTGAAGTATAAATTCATTCATTTTCATTTTCTGCAAAATCAAAAATAATAATTACTACGCCTTTTTTGATTGAAGATTATTTTTTAAAAACTGAGATTGGTTTTCATATAATCATGAGTTAATAGTTTTTTCTATCTTCTCGATGAATTATTCTAAAAAATCATCAAACCACTTGTAGCTCTAAATTATATCCATCAGCAGTATTATATTGTTCGAAAGATATCTCAAACAAGTTATGCTTCTCAGGGTCCTTTAAAAATAATAGTTCAAATTCAGTTAGTTTGGGGCAGTTTTCACATTCACGGAGATAAAAAATATATCGATCTTAACAATGAATTTCACAACAATTTATCGAAAATTTGCTTACACTTAATTCGGAACGAATATTTGTTCGAACAATGAAACATTAAATCAATATTCTCATGAATAGTTCAAACACAAACATTATGAGAACCTGAAGCAATATGCAATGTACCATCAGCTCTATTCTGCGAATCGAGTGAGTGAAAACGAGTCACTTCACGAGTAGACAAAAGTGTCGAAACGAGTGATTCGACTCACCAAACTCGGGTCGACAACTGTCCTAAATGTTTCGGTTTATAGTTCAGCCATGATTTAATCAAATGTCGCAGTCTTTGTTTTCAATGTATCTAGCGCTTCTGCATCATTTAGCATTGAATTAGGGTTTACTTGTGCTGCTGTCTCGCTGTCCCTACGAAGATGCTGAGACGAGATGCAACTACCTGAGTGTTGCCCCTCCAAATCGTTCCGTTATGTCGCATTAGGATGTCGCATCATGGTGTCACTCATGATGTCACACCATGATTTCACATCTTGACGTCGCATCGCAGAAAATGAAAACTGGCTGTTCTTTAATGCACGTTATTTAAAATCGTTATTTAAAATCAACCAGTAGATTCTATTTGACAGACCTGAACATTATTGCAGAACAATGCAATTTGTTCGCTTAGAGTATGCGGAAAAGAATTTGGACAAAGTCTAAACCCTTATATGTTAGTAAAGCAATGTTTATTATTATTGACGTGGGACTAAGTCTTCGATTTCAATACACAAATTTACATTTCGGAGCGTCACGAGATATTTCGTTTTGATGAGACATTCATGCTACGTGTTACAACACGATCGTTTATCACCATGGCTTCAGAAGTTGCCACAAGGCACAAATATGCTGCGAGGAACTCTAATTTCACCAAAGTCTTCAATCGTAACTTTAAATGTACTGCACGGGCATAGCTTGCCCTCTTGGAAGCGTTCAACTTGCTTGATCACTATGGGTTCCAGTCGTTGAATAGACCTTGTACAGTGTAGTTGAGCAAATTGAAAGTCAAAAAAGTTCAGTTTCACTGTTTAGAGAAAATGTAAAATATTGAGAATTTATTTAGATATATCAGCTAATATTAATAATGATATGACGGGCCTACATCACGATGAGTCCGGCTTGTTAAGTCTCTATTTACAGGATTACGACTTGAAGCAAGAGCATGCCATCGCTCAGGAAAAAAATTCACTGAAAAAAAAATCTGCCCAAACGTTTTTGACCCTTCATACAGAAAGCAATCAAAAAAACAGTGCAACGCGCGCTTTGTGCGCGGCATACAACAATAGAGTCCTAATCAAATCGTTTTCAGATTATTCCTCTGCTAGGAAAATAACCTTGCTACAATAGATGGTAGTATCATATCATCATCAACATCACCATCATAATACCAGTCATTCACGATCGATTTTCAATACACTTCGACAGTGAAGACGAAATACGCGTATCTGTCAAGATAGGCAATAAAGAGTGAGTTGAAATTAAATGGAAGATACTAATCACTGCTTCTCATTTCTGAGATGTAATAAATCATTTAGC
>JASCZW010000409.1:272500-355799 GCA_034211315.2 Aedes japonicus | reverse complement strand
AATGTCCACGAGACCGTTATCACCACCCGCACATTTCTCAGTGCCTTCTCTGACGCCGGCATAGCCATTTGTCTCTGAGCCATCGGCCAGAACTACTTTCACTGAACATTCGCGTCAAGTTTGTCAAACAACGATCAGTCGGTACGTCATATGACTAGAACAACCACTATCGACGATCCAGGGTCGACATACTTTGAAGCCAGCCACAAAGCAAATTGCGGAACCACTTTCTTCAGCTTGTTTAACCTTCGCTCTTTTCGGTTTATTCTTATCACTTACTGATCGAGGACCAGAACCGCCGCTACTCAATTGTTCTTGTATCGACTGTGGGCAGTCTCGTACGAAAATGTCCCGATTTGCACACTGATAATACGATTTTCTCTTTTCTCCTTCAATGACTTCATCGCCTTCTCACCACCGGTACCAAACAGTTCACGACGACATTGATGTTCATCATCAAACTTCTGTTTGACCATTTCCATAGTCTGATCGACATCTGGTGTACTTTCCAGAGTGGTAACGAGAGTGCCGTAGGACTCTGGCAAACTACGATATATCATAGCGATTTTTAACGATGTTTCCATTCCCTGGCTGGCACAAGACAACTTTTCGAAGAGGTTCTTAAGTTCCAACAAATGCTTTTCATTGTCTTCTCCCTCGGCCATATTTAAGCTGCACATGCGGCGAAGTAAAGACACTCTCGACGTCATCGACGTCTGTTCACGCACTAACTGGCAAAGTCGTTCGCCCTTTCATTTTACTCGCTTGGCAAGCTCAGTCGCCGTAACTGTACCCACGCAAATTATACGCTATCGGACAATACTTTTTCCCGAATTCAAAATCTTCACTGTTCCGTCTCTGGGCCCATAGCCTGTTGGACAACAGAGGGTGGACTAACCATGGAACCGAAAGTGTGGGAAATGCCGGCGGAACGCCCAACAGATATGCAGCAGACAACCCAATCAGCGGACACAACGGAAGTGAACGGAGAACCGAACCACCTTGGAACTTTTCGCGCGGGTAAAAGAAATTAAACCGGGACGTTTTAAAAAGGAACTTGTTTATTTCTCGCGTGGTTATACATGAATCAGTTTGTGTTTCTTTCTGACGAACGGTTGGCAGCTCTTCATAGCAGTGGCGGCGTATGGAAAAATGTCACCCTCATCTAAACTGCCAACACTCCTCCTTGACATTTTACTCTACATAGAGAGGAATTTGATAATCAATTTCACTATTATTGGGGGTTAGGATGACTATTGCAGCATAGTGATTTTGAACCGACTATGATCATGGTCCAAAATACCATTAAAAATAGTTGATCCAACATTTGCCATAATGTCGGAATAGTCCTTGTTACCATGATCATAGTCAAGAATGCCATGAACGTGGTGAATTCGTCCATTTTCATGGTTATTGTAACCATTATATGCAATAGTCACCTTGACCATGATATAATTGTCGGTATAACGATAGAATTTTCCTCAGAGTATTTGATCGGTCCGTTCAGCTGTGCTGACCAAACCCATATTTTCAGCGAATCTTCTCGCTTCACTGCGCCTAACGGTTTGGTCACGATGTCCGCAGTCATTTCCTCCGATGAACAATACTGCAAGACTATGACGCCTTTCTCCGCCAGGTCCTTCGTGTAGTAGAGACGTGTGTCGATTTGTTTCGAACCTTCTCGACAGTCGCTCCTCCTTCACAAAATCTATGCAGCTTCTGTTGTCCTCCAGAATCACCGTTGGACCATTTTTCTTTTTGCCAAATTCTCCCAGAAGACGCCTGAGCCAAACTACCTCCTTATATGCCTCCGATAAGGCAATGTACTCCGCCTCCATGCTGGACAGCGAATCACTTGTCTGCTTCCGAATTGCCCAGCATGCGCGAACACAGCATCGTAGTCGACGCCGATTTGCTGCGAGAAGCCTCGCTACTAGCCGAGGCTTGAAGCGAGTAACATTTCCAGCGTTATCCTCCTTTTTAGAAACACCCACTTGCAGCTTTTGGGTACACGACCAGTCGGTAGTTGTTCCAGCTTCCAAGTTTCATTTTTCATCAGCGACTTGTACTCCGCAGTCATCGCCGCCTTCCATAGGTCCTGCTCGGATTCACTAATCTGCTTCCTCGTAGCTTGTCGGTTCTTCGCGTATAACCATCGCCGAATCCACCTCGTAGTCGTCGAAACACTCCGGAAGCACACCCCGTGTACTTCGTTTCGGTCTTACTTGTTCTTCTGGCTCCTCGAGTTCTTTTTCTTCCCATTCGTAGAACTCGTCGTCAGATTCGTATCCTGTTTCCTCCTCCTCAATCTCCGGCTTTTCTATAACGGCTTGCTCCTCCGGATCAGTAACTACGTCCTCCTCCTGAATCGGGACATCCTGCTCGGATTCCTGTACCACGCTTGGTTCCACGTGATATTCACTTCTGCTAGCAGCTGAACCACTAGACACCAGTGACCCGTCACCGAGTTCAATGATTCGCGCATCGCGGCTGATTGTGATCGCGCTCGTCTTCGGATCGAGGAACCTGTAGGCCTTCCGATCGTCGCAGTAGCCAACGAACACCAGTCGTTGTGCCTTACTATCGAGCTTGGAGCGTTTAATGTCCGGAATGTGACGTAAACGGGACTTCCAAACACCCGCAAGTTACTCAACAATGGTTTCTCATCGACCCAGATTTCTGTACGGCGTTCTCTCGACCGTTCGCGATGGCATTCTATTCTGCAGGTAGGCCGCGGTTGTGACTGCTTCTCCCCAGAACCGCTTAGGGTAATTGGCATCCAGAAGCATTCACGTCGCCATCTCCTGGAGAGAGCGATTTTAGCGCTCTGCAACGCCGTTCTGCTGAGGCGAATAAGCTGCGGTGAACTGGGCTTGATGTCCTTCAGCTCTCGATTCGTGTATATCGCCGCCGCCATCCGATCGAATTACGCATTACGCCCTTCCAAATCGCGGCTTCACTGCGCGACGAATCGCTTGATGCATCCGGCTGCGTCCGACTTCTGCCTGAACAGACACAACACCGTGTACCGGCTATGATCATCGTCACCCTCCCGCAGTGATGTTTTCCATCGGACCACAGGAAACGTAATTCTGGATGACTTTCCTCAAGGCAGTGCTTGCAAACTTGCCGTAATCCACAATCCTGAACTTTGAGTCCTTCACAGAGGTTGTTTGCTCTGATCCGATCAAGGACAGCTGGATCCCGATGCCCAAAGCGTCGATGCCAGGTGTGCTGGCATCCGTGAAGTGCCGACCCTCTTTGGCCAGCTTCGCATCCTCCGCTTCCTTCAGTACATCCAGGTTGCCTCGAAGTTCCGCCACTGCCACAACTTTTCCTGCCGAGCTCGAAATAGTGCACCGGGATTCTCCAAATCTGACCTTCAACCCCTTTGGGTCAGCTTCCGCACGGACAGCAACGGACTGTTAAGGCTGGGAACACATCCTTGAACAGAACCTCCAGAACCCCACCTTTGTCGTCGACGCACTTCACTATACCAGCACCTTGATTCTGACATCCTCGTTCAGCGTGGTAAAGAAAGCCTTCTCGTTTGTCATGCGGGTTGAGCATCCACTATCAGCAAACCAACCACTGTTCCGGTGTTTGTTTCCAGCCATGAAACAAACTGTGACGTCAGCTTCGGATGCCTGCTTCGCGTTCGGTTGCCTTTCTTTCCGCTCCTGGGAGGATCGTTACTCTTCTTCTCCTGCTGCTGTTGCTGTTTCAGCAGGCGGCAGTCCCGCCAGAAGCGGCCTGGCTTACGGCAATGGTAACAGATTTTATCCTTCCGCCCAGCGGTCTGCAGCTTCAACGCATTCTCACCGGTATTTCTCGAACGATCCAACCGCCGCTGGTATTCGTCAAGCAGATTTTGCTTGACCAGTTCCATCGTTCCGGGCGCCTCTCCATAGCAGTCACCAAGCTTCCAAAAGACTCGGGCAGCCTCCAATAAATCATTGTGACTTTCAGTGGTTGCTCGAGCTCCAGACCAGCGCACGACAGACGATCAAATTGCTCCTCCAGTTCGACCAGATGCTTCTCGACGTCGCCACCTTCCGGCATGTTCAGACTGCAGATACGGCGCAGAACTGACACACGGGACGTCATCGTGGTCTTTACATGAAAATCTTTTATGCGTTTCCACAGGTCCTTGGCCGAAGTAGTATTTCGGATTAGATTCAGTTGATTGTCTTCCACGTAGAGCACGATAGCCGCATGTGCCTTACGGTCAGTCTTTGTCCAATCCGCTGTCACCGGTTCCGGCTTCGGATCACTCACTGCACACCACGTATCTTCTCGTTTTAAAAACATCTCTATCCGGGTTTGGAAGCAAACTTGATAGTTTTGATTGTTCAGCCGGGCAAAAGATGTTTTTCACTATCTTCACTTGTTTTGTGTCACGAAGCAAAACAAAGAAACGCGAACCACAACAGTCTTTTTTCTCACAGATTCAGTAGTCTCAACAAACAAAGTATAGAGAATCTCACTACTTCACGACGCATGCGAAAAGTTTTCTCGCACAAAGTACCTGCACTGCGTGCAGCAGACGTACATACCCGTTCACTAACACAACCGCAACAAAGTTCACACAGCAGCAAAGCTCCGCTGGGCCCATAACCTGTGGGAAATGCCGGCGCAACTCCCAACAGATATGCGGCTGACAACCCAATCAGCGTACACAACGGAAGTGAACGGAGAACCGAACCACCTTGGAACTTTTCGCGCGGGTAAAAGAAATGAAACCGGGACGTTCTAAAAAGGAACTTGTTTATTTCTCGCGTGGTTACACATGAATAAGTTTTTGTTTCCTTCCGACGAACGGTTGGCAGCCCTTCATAGCAGTGGCGGCGTATGGAAAAATGTTACCCCCATCTACACTGCCAACACTCCTCCTTGACATTTTACTCTCACTTGATCGGTCCGTTCAGCTGTGCTGACCAAACCCATCTTTTCAGCGAATCTTCTGCTTTACTGCGCCTAACGGTTTTGTCAAGATGTCCGCAGTCATTTCCTCCGATGAACAATACCGTAAGACTATGACGCCTTTCTCCGCCAGGTCCTTCCGTGTAGTAGAGACGTGTGTCGATATGTTTCAGACCTTCTCGCAGTCCCACATCTACACTGCCAACAGAAAGAACCACCGTAAAGAATTACCAGAGAACACCGCGTTTTCGGAACAAGAGAAATATGCACGTACGTGGAACAGGTACTGTCCGCATGACTTTATTTCTCGCGTTGTTTACATGGACTAAGCAAATGTTGGCTGCATTTCAGTGCAGTGACGGCGTTAGGTCGAACATCGCCCATTCATAGCCAACAAAATATACCATAAAATTTGTGTTAATTTAATGTTGAAGGATGTATCATAAACGTAGTCAATTTGACTGAAATTTCATTTCATTTTGAAAATAACCATACATGCGACGATTTCAACTCGACCACCTTAAACATTGGGGAAGCGACAAGAAAAGCAAAACTGCCTGCCAAGGAGAGTCGACTTGACATATCTTTGTGCTCTATCATTAAAGGGCGAACACGAAATTATTGCGACACCGAAAATGTCATGCCAATTTTCTTAAATGTTTAGAATCAAACCAAAATCTTAGGTTAGTTTAATACATATATTTACTTCAAAAATCAAAAGAAAAGTTAATCGATGGAGCCTTGAGTGTAAAATTGAACGCATTTTCGCTTGATGCCCTCCATCAAAGTCTTTACAGTGTCATCCGGTACCAGTTTCTCAGTTTTTTTCCATTTTCTTAACATGTCCTTCTCGTCTTTGACTGTCTTCTTGCTCTCCCGAAGTTCCTGCTCATCATTGCCCAGTACTGCTCCACCGGGCGCAGCTCCGGACAGTTTTGCGGATTCATGTCCTTTGGAACAAAATGGACAGAATTGGCCTCATACCACTCAGGACACTTTTAGAATAGTGGCATGATGCCAAATCTGGCCCAAATAGCGGAGCTTCGTCGTGCTGCTGCAAGAACGGCAAAAGGCGCTTCTCGAGGCACTCAGATTTGTAGATCTCGCCATTTACTGTGCCCTTTGTCACGAAAGGCTCACTCCTCAGTCCGCAAGAGCAGATGGCCTGCCAAATGAGATATTTGGAGGCGAACTTCGACATTTTCTTCTTCTTAAATTTGTCGTCCACATAGAACTTGCTCTTGCCGGTGAAAAACTCCAACCCCGGAATTTGCTTAAAATCGGCTTTTATATACGTTTCGTTGTCCATTACACAGCAGCCTTATTTTGTCAGCATCTTCTCGTAGAGCTTCCGTGCCCGAGTTTTAGCCGTCGATTGTTGCCGTTCATCGCGGTTTGGGAAGTCCTGTACCTTGTATGTATGAAGTCCAGCTCTCTTCTTTGCATTCTTGACGTAGCTCTGTGACATGCCGATCTTTTTGCCAAATCACGGCTCGAGACGTTGGGATTTGCTTTAATCATCCGCTTCACCTTTCCCTCCGTCTTTTTGTTCTCCGGTCCCGGTTTTCTTCCAGCTCCTTTGCCGTGGTCCAACGTCAACCGCTCCTGGAACCGCTTCAACACTCTGGAGAATGGTTGAATGGTGAATGTTCAACATTTTTCCCAACTGCCGGTGCGACAGGTCAGGAAATTCCAGGTGTTTGGAAAGAATTTGTTCTCTCGACTCGCGTTGGTTCACCTTCATTTTCGTTGAACCGAAAAACACGACTTCGTCTGTGGAAAGTAATCAATGATCCACATTGTAGTGATCACCTACCAATTAGTATCTCAATCAAAAATGTTTGTCGAAAAATAGACCAGTCAATCCAAGTTCCTTATAACCTCACGAGGAATATTGATTGGCAACGTTTTGCATTGGTGATAACCCTCTTCCATCATTGGATGAGTATCGTTTCCTTTCCGAATTGATGAACAAAATTGCATTAGAAGCTCAGAAACCACTTGTTCCTAAGTGGATCCCTCAAAAGAAGATCCGCCACTCCTGGATGGGATGACGACTGCACTAACTTGTATCTTTAGAAATCCGATACGTTTAGTTTACCGTAGACATGAAACATGTGAGCATTTTGATATGTATCTAAAGCATAGAAACTCACTCAAAGCAAAGGAACGCAATTACTGGCATTTACCTTATACAGTAAGAAAAACAAAATGAGTTTAAAAGTAGGAACATAACGTTGGATTCAATAGGCGCGGTTAACCATGCAGCTTTGCAAGCTTTTGGTGCTGTCCTGCTTAGTTGAGGAAACCAAGTAAAGTTAAGGTGCTCTTTTGTCACCAATTACTTTGCATAGCCCAGCTCCAAAAATCATTCCTACTGAGCGCCATCTACGGTATTGCACCTCTCTTTCTTTTAATCTGGAGTCAATCTTACGAATTTTGAGGTTTATGGGAGGTGAATAATACTGCTGTGTGAAAGTTTATAAAGTAAATTCGTAAATATTGTATCGGTTACCGATCTACTTAGTCAGAATTCTTTGGATTTCAAGGCAGGAATTTTCAGAAAAATACAAATCAATCACTTTTGATTACAGACTATATCAAATGTAGGTTTTTTTTTATTCAATGTTTATCCGCGTGAATTTATTTTTCTTCAGCCAGATTTCTTCAGATGTTTCAAAATACTCTGCCTATTGTTCAGAACTAAGTTTTTATTTTTTTCAGCTCTGCCATTACTTATTATCTCTTATTAGTCTCTGTATTGATTCTCAACACTTGATTAAACTATTTTATATTTTGCTAGATCGCCCGGCTGTAAAGTAGATAATTTTTTTTTTGCATTCTAATCAGATTTTTGTTTGCTCTAATACAATTTCAGTCGATAAAACTTACTTAAACACAAAAAAAAAAACAAGTAGGTATGCTTTGCAATAGTACTATTCTATCATTAGTAAGTTCTTTTGAACTATTTAGAAAAATAAATCGTAAGAGATAACAAAAAATTCATAAAAAAAAAACTGCTGTTAGTTGTGCTTGAAAATAGAGGATCTATCTTTCGGTTTTGTGTGGCTTAACCCGGTATAACACTGAAGCTACCCCATCTTTAGTTACCAAAGATGCTATGGTGAATCACAATGATAGCTTTCGGCTGTAGTTGTTATTTTGTGTATCTATTTTTTTTTTCATATCTTCGCTTCGTTATCAAATTTGTTTGAACTTTTTTTGATTTTTGGCTTGAGATAAAAAAACAAACAAGGCAATCAATTAATGAATACCATTTAAATCGCTGATTGATGAATACTGAAAAAACAACGTGAAGGTAAGCGGCGTTTTAGGCGTATCTTTCGTTTAATTGAATTGTTTAGGAAAACATTACTTTTGTCCAAGCGCAAGCAATATGAATGCAAAATTTTCAAGGTGAGCTTCTTTGCTGCCGCAAAAGTTGCATCTAAAAATTAATAATGATAACATAGAGATGGTCCTGTTTAAATTGTTCTCTTTGTGTGTTAGCTAGGTACTCATACTGGATAGACAACGATAGTCTGTTACATTTCACACACTCGAAGGATCACATGCATAATTCTCAGAACAGCTTATTTTACTTTTTTCGAATCCTTCTTCTTGGTTTCCTTTTTCGTCTTTGTGGATTCCTCGCCGGAGGCCTTTTCAGATTTCTTAGCTTCCTTGGGAGTCTCCTCAGGATGATCTTCGTAACTGAAACGAATAATAGCGGTTCATTATGTCACGTCCCAAGGATCCTGCATGAAATCTAATATACTTACGCAAACAGCTTTTTGATGTCACCTTTGAGCAGTGCTAATAGCAGAGGCGTACCAAGACAGGCCGGTACCAGATAGAGCAGAGCAGGTTGAGCATGTTTGAATACATGCATTACAAAGATTGTGGCCATCAAACCGAAGAAGTACGCAATGAATGTTGCATAAAAGTACAGATTACTTTTCCTTTTGAGACTGTTATCGAAACGCAACAGCAGTGCAATGAAGATTCCTGGAATAACGATGTCACCTAGACCTAAAACGGCAAAATTCGAAGCAGCTAGTCCATTTGTGATCAAATCCTGTGGGAAGACTAGCTTGATAGGAGCCTCAAATGATCGCGCCACTGTAACCATAACGTTCGTTCCGAAGACCCAGAAAATATCATAGAAGAATAATCCTCCTAGCAGGATACATCCGGTCACGATATTGTTCAGATGAAGCAGTTCCACTCCATTAACGGCGAATGCTAAGCCAAGCAGGTTATTGGCGATCCAGTGCTTCTGCAGTAAATACCAAACTCCAATAATCAACGAAATAATGAAGCACACGATGTCATGTGTCGTAAACTTGTAATCAATAAGGTAGGTTTCCTTATCATCTTTGACGCCTTCAGTAGGCCCTTGGATAAATGACAAATGGTAGGGAATTTTGGGAATGGAAGACGGTATTAAAGAGCCAATCACTGGGCTGAGTAGATGTGCCAGTGCCATCACACCAAGGAAGAAAAAGTAGCCAGTAAGCAGGAAGTTAATGTTATCCTTTGAGAAGATCTTGAAGAACATGTACAATCCGAACAGTGCACAGGAAGCCATAATCGGGAACATCATTGCATCCTTCGAGGTCATAGTGTCAGGTTTTTCCCCAGTCTTTAAGAATGTAGTCTACAAAGAAACAAAAACAGAAACCATCAAAAGACCCTTGAGCCTCCACTTATGCGGGAAACTTACCGTCTGTTCTTTGTGATGCTTCACTGATCGTATCGAACCGAAGAAAATGGGCAGCATGGCCATCACAACCAACGTACCGTATGCCAGGGCCATTCCCTCTGGTGTGGAAGGCACTTTCGTGGTACCATTAGTAGCTGCGGCATTAACGGCTTCGGTGAGGTTTTCCTGCACCTGCTGGACGATTTCCTCCACTACTTCCGCCATTCTGTGTACCACTACAGCCGACTTAATAGAAGAAAATGCTGAGAGAAGAATCGAATGTCCTCTTCAGTCTGATAGTTGTACGGTTTATTCGTTGCACGCACTGTTCTGATTGTTCGGAAAGGACACCTTGCCAGCCTAGCGAAAGGGGAAAATTTTGTTTGCACTACTAGTGTGAAAAACACTCACTCGAAGGATTCGCGTATGGTCGTTTTCTGACTGCGTGTCAATCAGCTTTGCCAGATAACACAAATCGCGATGACGGCTTGCAAGAAGCTGTCATACGATGTTTGAAATCGATCTAAAACAAGGTCGCGCAAATAAATAGTAAGGTCGGTCTTGACAATTACAACAACTGAAACTTGGAATAACCGACTATAGTTTGCACAAAATCATGGTTTCTCCCGTTCTACATGAATTGATCCCGGCGCATCTAGTGCGCTTTCTGATGTGAAAAGACCTACACGCTCGTTTGTAGTTACTCAAAACTGAGTAGAAAACGACTCAATTTCGTTAAAAGTGGAAGTATCCTAATTACAGTACTTAGAGGGTTACTCATTCTTCATTCACTAGATCATCTGTCAAAGTTAGAGTAAACATTACTCAGTCACGCTTGATTGTATTTTCACAAAACTGAGCAGAAATGACTCAGTTTTGTTAAAATTGGAACTACCCTAATTAGAGTAGCTATAGGGTCACTCATATTTGATATACGGATTGTTTTTAATTCTATAAATTAAAAATAAACAAATTGATTCCCATCAAAAACTTGCATGTACTGTCCTCTACTAATGAAAATGTTCACGTGTGTTTAATATTGTAGTTGTTAATTAATATTATAAAAAAACTTCGTTAGTCACATCCATTGCCACCTCTAGTTTCTCGTCCATATAACCAATATGCCGTTTTAAAGATTTGAAGCGGTCATCCACATTCCGAACACTCAGCAGCATTGCTAGTATTCAGCCCATGAATGTTTTGAAAATGGGATTTCAATTCTCCCACACATCCCGGAACAAAGTTTCTACAAGTGGAGATGGAACAGTGAAATCCCTGTAAGTATTGATATTCTATAAATTATATGATTATAACTTTTATTTTTATAAACATAAAAAAAATCCTTACCTTTAAACTTCCGAACCGGTTCCGCATCGACGAGAAGTTCTATCTGCTTCATTCTTTCTCCTTCTACCTTATAGAATTTTAGTAACTAACTATCAATTTCCGATGTATCGACTAAAAAACGTTTTTCGCTTTGGACAGCTTCATTATAATTAAGTTCTCGCCGAGCGATCTCACAAACACTAGCAAGCTGCTTTACACGTTAAGGATCGATTTGTTTATTGTTTTCAACCACGAGATAAACTGTTAAAATGTTTAGGTTGACAACGGTTTGTTTTTTATTTTCAACCAGCAAAACGATTGTATTAGTGAAACTGCTTACTATACCAACGGCGGCAGAGAAGTCTATTACTCTATTTTATTAGTACAGCGCTTTTACAATCAGAGTAGCATTTACTCAGTTTCCTTATTTCAAGTTACTCAGTTTTTGACATTTAGCATGGAAATACAAAACTGAGTCAAAGTAACTCTATTTAGAGTAGAACTGAACGAGCGTGTATACTCACCGAAATAAACTTTTGATATTCATAAGATTGCATTATGCAATATTTGCCATAAAATATCAGTATGAAATTTATTAATTTGATTTTTCATTAATTCAGAGCCAACATTAGATTAGGGTGAATCTGCTTTTGTAAACAATGGCTTTCGTAGTCATTTTATCTTGAATAAAAGGTCCCAAATTCAAATTAAGCACTCTTTGGGTAAGAAGAGCATCATCTCTATCTGCTGATATATTAAATTTTAAGGAATTGTATTCAACTTCTGATTAATTAGCAGACAAAGTGTTTGTTTACAAAAGCAGTTTCGCCCTTATCAATTGTTGGCGCTGAATTATGTTGAGGTTTCTTATGTTTCATTTACCTTTATGAGCATGAGCATGAGCATGATTGACTGATTGAGGTTGCTACTCTGTTATTGCCAGATCGGCTGTTATTACACAGAGAACCAACAGATGATGTTTGGGACTAACAGTCATCCTCAATGTGTAAAAACTGGCGATCTACAATTTGAAAAAGCAATACCAGCGCCGGCCGCATCCATGCAGGTCAAATAAGGATAGGGTAGGAGTATGTTGACGTGATACTCGCTTTGATGGAAGCCGAGAACACCTCTGCACTTCCACGAGAACTCACTGGGATGTTGGATATATAGGGTAGGGCTAGCAGCATGGTTCGTTTTGGTAAACGGAACGCTGAATTTAGGTAGAGATATCATTTTGATAACCATAAGATTTTAGTTGTTGTTTCTGGTTTATTCTCCAGACATCCGGTTGACCGAAGATGTACAGTATAATTATTTAAAATTTTGATTCCGATTTAAACCAACAAAAAATATGATTGCTATTGGAGTCAGGCACAAGTGTGCGTGGTTCACAGTACTGGAATATAAAAATGTCAAGAAATAAAGCTATTAGTTTAACAATGGCAATCTTTAAAAAAAAAAGAAAAAAGAAAAAAAAAGCAAAAAAAAAAATTAAAAATCAAGTTTAGTGAATTCGTGTATAACTCGTGACGTGCATACGAAAGCTAAATTAAACGGAACAGGAAAGACGAGAATATTTTTAACGCGACGTAACTTACATCGGACTACCGAACGTTCACCTGTTGAAAGTCCGGCAAAAAAAATCACTGAACACATCAAAAAAAAATTCTAAGTGTGTGTGTTTGTGTGTGTGTACAATCCAACACTCATTGGCCGGCAATGGTATTATGGAAGAAATCTGTTTACAACAACCCCTCAAGTGATCATTGGAAGCAGCTTTAATCCGAGAGCTGAAAAGTGATAGCTCTACTGCTGATGCAGCAACCCATTTCAGAATGTCTGGAGAGTCACGCCCATACCGAAGCCACCCTCACATACAACAAGCCCCGCATGTAAACATTACCGATATCATTTGGATAAGGGCACTGCAACACACCTCCAGATTTGGAAATGTTCAGTTTCCAAACCAGGCACGTATTTGGTATTATTTAAAAATAAGGTTATTGTTATATAGTTATAGTTATAGAAATAGAGTTATAGAGTTATAGTCAGATACATCTCACCCATGGCCGCTTGTTCATTCGTACATGACAATTCTCGACGTTGATTCGCAATTAGCTTCATGCACTCGTAACGAAATAAGCGAAAAAGACGTTGACAAACCACCCGATAGATATGCAACCTACACAACTACGTGGTGAACGCTTATGTGGCAGCCTTTCACGCAATTATGTGGCAGCCTTTCACGCATGCGCATTGTCTTCGTTTGCTGCTTCTGACAAGCAAATGGCCGTTTTCTACATGCACTGGTCTTCTTCCTTTTTTTTCACTCCACACTGCCAATATCAAATCCCCGCTATGAGGCGACTCTATAACGAACTTCAAAACTATTATAACTATTATTACTTCAAATAATTATCGATTCACTCGCGCCAAAGCGGACAAACACTCAAACTTTATCATTTATGTCCGGATTTCACAATACTACCGCTAATAAACAAGACTAAGCTGATGTAACTCTTCTTCCGGGTGCGGGGCGAAGCACAAAAAACCAAAAAATGTGGAAATACTACCGACACTTACATATTTCGGGTGGGAATCGATTGTATTCACTACGTCTTTCCCAAAGCACGCCTATATTTAATGATTTCACTGTTAGTTAGAGTTAAATTTCGAATTATTGTTTGATTTTTGTTCGCGAAAACGACGCAGCAAAAACAAAACACGTCAGTTTAGAAGCACGGCTTGCTCCTCCTCATGTTTCATTTACCTTATGTTTCATTTACCTTTATGTTGATTAATTCAATAGCTGCGCATTTTCTGTCAAGCTGCTTAATTTCAATTTGCATTGAAT
Organism: Aedes japonicus; assembly: GCA_034211315.2. Taxonomy (NCBI): domain Eukaryota; kingdom Metazoa; phylum Arthropoda; class Insecta; order Diptera; family Culicidae; genus Aedes; species Aedes japonicus. The sequence goes on along the minus strand of JASCZW010000409.1, from coordinate 341,988 downwards.
TACTTGAATGCATCAAATCAAGTTGTTGGAGTCCATGTGAGACACCCTTTGGTTGTAACGCATCAACACCGTTACCGCTACGCCAAAAAGGAGTATATTACCATAGACTAACTCTGAGACCAGTAGGTCCCGAACAAATACGATTTTTTTCTTGGCTCATTCAGTACTAGCACATCGGTCCAATTCAAGGTGTACTTCAGACCAAGGGGTTATGCAACAGTGAACCAATTTCAATTGGCTAGCTGCATATTTATTGTTGATATAACCTTTACTCTCTTTTGCGTTATCTGAATATACGTTAAAATGTACATACTCTAAACTCCTAGCAAAAAAGCGAGCAAAAAAGTAAAAACGCATAATTTTTATTTTTTTGAAAAGTAAAAAATGCATACTTTTAACTCCTCTTGAAAACATAAAATAGGGTAACGGGATCTTATATTAGCCTAGCTCGTTCATTTGGCCTATGTATTCAATATGGAATTAATTTGACGATAACCAACAGAATCATGATGCTATTAGATTAAGCGAAGCAATTGAGACCTTAATTGTCAATTTAAAGTTGTTCACTTCGGCGTTATTTTCAAATTCCTTAACAGATTATAGTCACACATTATTAACTAACTGTTAGCATAGATAAAATAATAATCATCTAACAAGAAAACCAATCTTAGCGACATATTTTTTTCGATGTTCCCAAGTTTGGCCTGTTGTATTATTTACGTAATAAAATTGTTGTTATTGGTAACATTTTCAGTGGAAATGCATGAGTTTTGTTTGAATATATTTCAAACGGCTTATGTTAACACAATCCATGGAACAAAATCTATGCATAATAATGTTTTCATTAGAGAATAGCTGATAAATCATATGTGATTCGTTTAAGTGTTTCTACAAAGTTTAATTATAGTTTGTGTTGGGAAATTTTGTATTGGCTAGAGCGAATATAGCTGGCAACGCCTGAGAACAGAAAACTAGAAAAAAAAATCCGTACGAAGACTACATTTGATAACAAATCTATTGAATGGTTTGGTGCTTATATACTGATATAACACCCACATCTCTCGAAAGTTTCTGACTTTATACAATGAGTTGTGTAACGTTTCGTGATATATACTTCCAAATGGCTTATTAAACTTATCCAAGAAAGTTTATAATTAGTTTAATATCTAGAAAATGAGATGAAAGGTTCTTTAATGATACTCGACTGCGGACACAATACTGAAGAGGTCTGCGCATTGTGGACGAAATACGCGTATCCGTCAAGATAAGCACTAAAGCAAGTTGGAATTAAATTGAAATTACTAATCTTTATTCTCATTTTCTAGTTACTTGTAAACATCTTAACAGCTCATACTTTTAGTATCGTTTCCAACCTAGTTTCCAACTCAAGACTATGATTTATAAAAAAGGAGGGTATTTTTCTAAATAATGTATGCTCGTGTTCGTGCACTTGTCTAGATCAATCGAACTTGTTTTTTTCCAACAGTGTGCAAAAGAAACGAACGCAGCAGTAAAACGGAGAAAAAAAATGTTTCTCACTTAAAATTTCGTTTAAGTATTTAGAAAATGTTACGTGAAATCGGACTATTGAGAAAGTGTGCCTGAGTTAAACGCCAAAAGGACGCATGGTTGCTAGTAAGCATAAATTTTTGATTGTAATTTTGACAGATATGCTGAAATACAAAACACTTTCCTCCACCCAGAAACACCTTCCAACACATCAAAACACAAACACAACGTGGCAGAATGACTAACCCTCTGGATCCAGCTCATTTAGATTGTAATCCTCCATCTTAACAGCTGATTTCATAAAACTTGCGTTATGAGTTTTTCACATCAAAATTCGTGATGAAAACGAACATGCATATCTTTTGAATTTTTTTCAGTTGTGCGGAAAGTTACAATATTCTTTTGGTAACAAAAATTAACCTCCTATTAGTTACATTGTTATTTGGAATTTTACCATTTGACATATTGTTAAAATTATATAGGAGATTGTTATTTTATAGTCGTCAATTATACGGGTGAAAGTCATAACAACAACGGAAACGGTCGTCAATAATAAGGGAAATGGTTCGTTAAAAATTTGAGTTGATTTAATCAACTGATTAGAAATATCACGAATTTGCTAAATCTTATCTTGAAGTATGAGTAATTTAGACCGAGCGTGTAGAACACATTCATATAATTTTCCCGGGATTTGATACCTGTGAGCAACCAGCACTTTGAGCTTCTGACGTTTATGAGTTTGTTTATGTTGCACATGCAGTCTCTCGCAAAACTCGAGCTTTAACTGCTCGTGCCGGTTATAATAGCTTCTTAAAAATGTGGTTTGATGGTTTGATGGTTTGATATAAGACAACTGTTAGTAAACGTCTGTGATAATTCCTGTGATACAATTTATATCTGTAATGCCGAAACAAACAACGCGCCGCATTCGAGTCGTTCGTCAATCGAACGGTCAATCAATTCCATCGGCTGTATCATCCGACAGTCGTATTCGTCAGATTGGGGTAAAATTAACTCAGCCGAATCAACTTTTCGAACGGTGGCTGCAGGAAATGCTTGCCAAAGCCGAAGATACTAACTCTATGAGCCGGATACCCCTTCAAAAAGCGCTTGCTTCCTTGAAACGTTATCCACTTCCGATTGGCTCAGGTAGGGATTGCTGTGTGCTTATGGATTTTGGTACCACTATATGCGAAGCGTTGGAAAAGAAGCTGCAGTTATACCGAAAGAATGGGGGCAATTTAGCGGTAAATATCGACGTTGAGATCGAAAATGTCCTAAACGATAGGACGAAGGAATACTACGATCAGTTGGTTCCGAAGGAAAAAGTTGAAGAAGTTGAAAAAGGCCTTCCGGATGAGGACGATCAGTTTGCAATGCCAGACGATTCTGTGTTTGAACATTTGGAGGTATTGGATAGTCAGCATGTGAATGTGTCGAATCCGAAAGTGGTTTTAGTAGTTGACACTCAGGAGACTATAGGCAAGTCCAAGAGCAACCTTGACCGTACGTTAAAAGAGTTGGAACAGCACCACGTGGAGTTTGAGGTTCGACGGTTGAGCGTAGGTGATTTTCTATGGATTGTACGAGACGACAGTGGAAAGGACTTCATTCTTCCTTACATTGTTGAAAGAAAAAGGATGGATGATCTTGCCAGTAGTATCAAGGATGGTCGCTTCCACGAGCAAAAGTTTAGACTGAAACAATGCGGATTGTCCAACGTTATATACTTGGTCGAACACCTGGGCAATAATCGTCAGGTGGGTGTTCCGGCGAGTACGCTTTCCCAGGCTGCACTGAATACCTACGTGCAGGATTTTACAGTAAAGTACACGGAAAATCATCATCATACAGTTCTGTACCTGTCAGTGATGACAAAGATCTTAACTAAAAACCTTATGGTAAGAAGATTCGTTTGTGGGAGAAATAATTATATAATAGTAACTATTAAACTGTTTTTTTTTCAGGAAAAGTCATTTACGAACATCACCAATCTACCTTTGGAATCAGTTTCCGTAGTAAGCTCGGATTTCATCATAAACCAACGGACAATACCTTTATTATCGTTTGATTCGTTCAACAAGCAATCGTCCAAAACACGTGATTGCTCGGTAAAAGAAATATTTATGAAGCAATTGCTCCAAATAAAGCTGCTCACTATTGAAAAAGTGAATGCCATCGTAGAAAAGTATCCGACTCCCAAGAAACTGTTCATGGCTTATGAGCGTTGTACGAGTGAAGACGAAAAGGAAAAACTTCTAAATCTACCTTATGGACCGATGAAGAGAACGATCGGCTTGAAGCTGAGTAAGATCATCTATCTTTTGTTCATGAGCGATGCCTATCGGCAATGAGGTAAGTTTTTATTTCTTAAATCAAAATATCAAATTTTCAATCCACGATAGAAACGGATATACCTTAGTGTATACGCCGGGAGATCCCGCCAAACCGCAGTACTTCCCAAAGGATGTAACTCCAATAATAGTGTACGTACAGTACACGCTTTGATCGTTGTAAATTTGCAGCGGTCCTCCTGAATCTCCCTGTAATAGAATAAACAATAATACTTATAATCATACTTATACTAATTACCACACCCCGGCAAACTTATACCTGACAAGTATCCTTGGTAGAATTCCGCGACCCCGCACAGATCTGAGTCCCTTGGTTCAAACCATCCTTCAGTTTCCGATTTGCCTCGAATTGTACCGTGCATTCTTCGTATGCAAACATATCCAGCACAACCTTCAGCAGAATTGGGCTCGTCGCTTCTCCGTATCCGATTGTGCCCCATCCGGAGGCAATCGCTTGTTTGTTCTTTAGCTCCCCACTCAGTGGCAGACAGATAGGTCGAATGTATGGCGAAAGAATCACCTTCCGATCCAGCTTCATCAGGGCGATGTCGTTGTACTGCGACGTAAGACGGTAGTCCGGATGTGGAATAGTTTCAGCGATATTGAAATCCTCCGGAAAGGCTTCGTCGTTAGAGGAGTCCAGGGCCAGTTCCCCGAGACGAACTATGGTGGCGGGTCCACTAGAAAGGGAAAAAAATATATTGCAGCTACAATTGTTCAAAAGAAAAATCTCAGATTGTTTACATACTTCTGGGAGTTATGTTTATTTGATTCAATTAGACGATATATGTAATAATTGGTTAACAATTCCGCAACATACTTGAATTGTATTCGCAAGTGTATTTGTAGTAGCAAAATATTAATACTAACAATTAAGCGCGTAACAACGGCTCATGCTTATGATTGCTTATGAGCTCAGTCACTGAAAGCATACTTATAATGCAAAACCATGCAGGAGTGTGATAACAGATCTGGGTCATTCCATATCAAGTGACCGGAGAAATGCATCGACCCTCTTCGATTCGAACCAAAATTGGCTGATATACTTGTTCTAAGCTATTAATCAAAAATCCAAAGTTTTAGACCAATCGGTGAACCCCTCGGCCCATGAGCTGCCCCCATTTTTTTGAGATTTAAAAAAAGTTTATATTTTGTTTATTGAATATCTCAATGAATTAAAGAGCTACGAACAGTGTTAGATACTTTTCTTAAAGAAAATTAAATTTGCTACCAATCATGGGCCGAGGGGTTTACCGATTAGTCTAAAACTTTGGATTTTTGATTAATAGCCTAGAACAAGTATATCAGCCAATTTTGGTTCGAATCGAAGAGGGTCGATGCATTTCTCCGGTCACTTGATATGGAATGACCCATCTAGTTTAGGACATTCGTAGTGGAATGATACTAATCTAAGTTAATCTAATCTAATATAATCTAATACACTAACGCCGTCAATTCTTGAAAGCATCCTGGAAAATGACTTCTTGAATACCAAACGCTGCCATAAAGAGTTAAAAGGGATAATTTGTATATTATCGTTAGGAGCAAAGATGCTAGAAAAATTCGATTATGCTCTTTTTGCCTGTGGGTGGACTTTTGGCATTTGAACCAAAAGTCTAGCAAAAATTTGCCAAGGTTAAAGCGCCTTATCTCGCTCACTGAAATTGACATTGAAATTTAAAATTTACAGAATAATACATTTAGTTGTATCTATCTATCTATCGATCTATACAGAGACGAAGTAAGAGTTGGTGGCGCCCATGGCAAACCAAGAAAATGACGCCCCAGCTTATACTGCTTTTTGCATGTTTTGTTTCAATTAGTCATTTTATACATTCTTGAATTATTTGTGACTTGTGTTTAGTTATATTGAATCAAGTAGATCAGTACAGCAATAAAATACATGTTTATCCGTTGAAATAACTTTTATCCCCATTTATATTTAGTGAAAATTCAAATTGATTTAAAACATTCCCTAACGTGCCTTAGCTAAAGCAAACTGATCAACAATAAAATTTAAATCAAGATCTAGAAGCAATTCCTTTTCTATCGAAAACATGGCCAAGCCAGAGAGTCTGTCTTGCGTCATTCTAGAACGAAGATAGTTTTTTATTATTTTCAGCTTGCTGAAGCTACAGTAGCGCTCAAAAGTGATTTGACATTCAATTTTTTTTGAAAAATAAAAACGGCAACACTGCGAGCCGCAACTGATCTGACGTTTGTTTGTTTTGTTATGATTCTCCATTCGTTTGGTATAATCGGTTGCGCATTTCCGTTTTGATCAGAGGGTTTAACCCTGTTTTGGTGTAATTCCACAGCTCAAAAGTCATTTGACGAAGTGCTTATTCGTGGTAAGTTTAAAGTTTAACATAATATTTCACTAGTATATCACTAAATGAATGTTCAAATAGCGAAAATGGATCAAACCAAACGATCTGAATACCCGCTCGCATTCAGGGAGGGCGTGCTGAAATGTTTGGAAGGAGGATGCTCTCAAGCTCAAGTTGCACGGGATTTTTGCATTTCTCGTCAATTAGTGAGCTTCTGGAACAAGAGAAACAAGGAAAGAAGTTCCCCAAGGCCAGGTCGACCAAAAGTTACCACTGAGCGGCAAGAACGTTTGATAGCAATGATGTCGAAAGCTGATCCCAGAAGAACTGCTACGGACATCAACAAGGATTTGGCCGAACACCACGTTATAAAACTTCACAATTCAACCGTCAAACGTCGCTTGACTGATGGTGGATTGCATGGTCGTCGGCCGAAAAAGAAACCACTCATTTCTGAGAAAGGCAGGCTAGGATTGCCTTTGCTTTGGCTCACCAACATTGGACTCAGGAAGATCGGTCGAAAGTACTCAGGAGCGACGAAAGCAAATTCAATTTCCTCCGACGGGATTTAGTATGTGCGCAGACCTGTCAACCGCAGAAACGATTTTCGGTACCAAGTTCCGACTGTTAAACATGGCGGCGGTAATGTGATGGTATGGGGTTGTTTCTCCCAAAAAGGCGTTGGTCCATTGGTACGTATAAACGGCATCATGGACCAACTGGTATATCGAGATATATTGAAAAATCACATGTTGCCATTGGCATAAAAGAAAATGCCGTAGAAATGGACTTTAAAACAGGATAACGACCCGAAGCATCGTTCGAAACCGCTGAAGGAATATTTTAATAAAGCAAAAATCAAGGTTATGGAGTGGCCAAGTCAAAGTCCTGATCTGAATCTCATTGAACACTTGTGGAAAGAACTCGAAAGACGTGTACTAACCCGAAACTACTCTAATTTGACGACTTTTTACGAGGCCCTCCAGGAGGAATGGAATAAACTACCACCGCACCGTATTACTAATCTTGTGGCTACGATGCCACGCAGATGTTGGGCTGATATCAGCCATCCTGCGATTACTGAAAGTGATATCATTTTGTGCAATATGTTGACGTTTCTTTGTTTTTCTCATTTGTCAAATCACTTTTGAACTCGATGAAATATGTTCTTTTTTGTTTCAAAAACAAATAAACATTGAATATTGTTGAAATACACTCCACCGTCTTTGTTTTTTATTTATACTTGCACTACTTTGAAATTTTCCGGAAAAAGTTTAAATTGAGTATAATGATGATAACGTAAATACTGTTTGTCAAATGATTTTTGAGCGCTACTGTACGTTGCAACGGTGCCACTGTAACTGGAAGAGCCAAAAAAAAAAATCATAGAGCCGTTTCGATGTTAGGATAAACATCTTGGAGAGAATATCCAAGGATACAGTTTAATATGTCTAACGTAGTAGCAGAGCTCAAGTCAGGCATCATCTCACCAATTTGCTGTTTAAAAACTTCTACTTCAGATACAAGCTCTACTGTATCAAGATCAGTATCATACTTCAGTATAAAGTCTGCTGCGACCTCCTTCAATTACGGAATCCTATACGGAGCTATATCCGCCATTGATGCTCCATGCTGCTCCATTTGCTGCAGTATTGTGTCAAATACCGAGCTTACTCATTTTCCGCTGGCGTGTTACTTGGAAATCGTTGTCGATACCAAGTTCAATGCATTTTTCTTTCGCTTACTTTATTGCGCGGTCAACAACACCAGTTTTCATTTAGTCGAATGATGTTTGTAAACCTCTGATTAGTTTACTGGTCACCTCTATGGTGATGGTTTTTACTGCAGGGATTCTTTCACTTTGTCAATGAAAATCAAGATTCTCTCCCATATGTCAAGAAGATAAAGAAACTTAAATTAATTTATTTTAAGAGAACTTGGGCACCGTGACACTATTATATTTTGTCCATATGTGCTAAATCAGGTTACTATGAAACCGCGGAAAAAACGGATTAATCTCGGGTTTTTTTTTCATTAGGGCGAATCTAACATTGAGGGATTCTCTTTGATTACTTTCTCTTTCATTCATATTCCATCCAGCTTTACGTTTTTCATTCTTCCAATTGTAGAGTATGCTATCCAGCAATGTTGTGTTTCAATCAGTACTAAAGAATCCCTCAGAAGTTTTATAATGGCGCTGTAATAAATGAAAGAGAGCGAGAGAGGAGAAAATCTTTCATTGTTAGATTAACCCTATTGCAAAAAAAAATCCTAGAAATAGAGTTAATCCATGCATAAACATTTAATGGTCAAAATACGGTTATTGAAATTTTTATTGTTTACACCAAAAATTGTGATTTTTTTGAAAAACTGCTGTATGATTACTTTTTGTCCAAAACGGAAAACGTGATTAGAATGTGGTCGATAAGTTGTTCGTTCTGGAGTTATCGTCGATAACAAACCGTGTAAAAAGACCTTAGGGATCCATATATCACGTGGACAGTTTGGGGAAGAGGAATAGAATGTCTATTCATTCGATTGAAAAACTATATCAATGATTGTCCACGCAGGGGAGGGAGGGTGTCAAAAATCGGCCAAATCCAGTCCACGTCGTATATGGATAGCTCCTTAGTGTAAATATATAGAAATTAATTTCTGTCTTTCTGTCTGAACCTTATAGACTCGAAAACTACTTATCCGATCGGCTTGAAATTTTGTAAGGAGGAGTTTTTGAGGCTAGAAAAGATTCTTATGATAGTAAGAGACCCCTCCCACCTCTGGAAAATGTTTTTATGGTGAGATAAACTTGGCAAGAGGTGGTTTTCAAAAGCAATATATGTTTTTATAAAGATTTGAGACCTTTCCTGCTTCTGGAAGGGAGGGCTCTCATACAAATGAAACACAAATTTCGGAATAACTCCAGAACTGTTCAAGCAAAACAAACCACATTTGACACATGGAGGTTTTTGGAAGCAGGATTATATAGACTCGGAAACAACAGAACCGGTCAACGGGAACATTTATATGCAGGGTTTTTTTTTAGCTGATGATGGTTCTGATAATTGTTTGAGACACCTTTCCCCTTCTGAAAGGGGGACTCTCATACAAATGAAACACACATTTCTGCATAACTCGAGAACTAACGAAGCAAATGGAACCACATTCGGCCAGGGGATGGGTTTTTGAAAGCAATGATTACATGGTGATTTGAAACCCCTTCCCCTCTGGAAAGTGGGGCTCTCATATAAATAAAACACAATTTTCAACTGAACATGAGAACTATCAAGGTAACTAAAACACAAAATGTTTATTTCTTGGGTAAGAAGCATGATCTGATAGAAGTTTGGGAAGAAGGACGCTAAACCGTATACAATGTTTACAAATTTCCAAAGAATTTCTGTTGAAGTTCAGATAACAACGATCATAACAATTGCATTTATAAAAATGGACAAAAATTGCCGATTTTTCATGGGTTTACCTTCACCCGCACTGACCAAACTACCCTTGTAGCATCAATCATAGTAACTAATGAATCAGCAGACAAAATTTGACAGCTCTATCAGTCTAACTCTAACGGTGATGGCAAAAACAGTGAAGCAACTCCGTTCAGAAGTGTGCGCGTTAAAAGAAAAAAAACGGACGGCCGACGACCCTGAGCGACAAGAAGCTCCAAAGGATGCTGAAGAGGAAGACTGAGGGAAAAGTGGCTACATCGCTGCATGTGCTTGGCCGGGAGGTCGGTTCAACCGGCCAAACAGTGAAAAAGTACCTGGCGACCATTAATATACATGTCAGGAAGCGGAAGTCGCGTCTTCTGGTTTCGGAGCTGCAGGCAATGACGAAGCGGCAGCGACTGAATAAGATGATCAACTTGATTTTCAAGTTGGCGGTGGTTATGGACGACGAGAGCTATCTCACCCTGGATGGCAACGACTGACAGAGCACTTCGTATTTTACTTCCCCCACGAAGGAAGTGAGCTCCGAGGTGAAGTTCATTTCACACACCAAGTTCCCCAAGAAGGTGCTGGTGTGGCTGATAATCAGCGAGAAGGGCATGTTAAAGTCGCTATTCTGAGGAGGAATTGATAAATAAAACAAAGAAAGGACTCAAAAACATGCCTACACGCATGTTTTCGTCCGCCATGGCGAATGTTCCCGTTAACTGCCGGAAGGCCGCTCGCAAGGGTGTAGAATTTGTTTGCAAGTTAGCTTAAATAATTACCTTCCATGGGAAATTTATCAAAAGCAATTATCTGTCTTAGCTTTGTTTATCACCATCCGAAAAAAGTTCAATTTTTCAAATGTAAACGTTACGAGGAAAGCACCAAGAAAGCGCGTCGTCAACTAGGTTTCGTTTGCATAATTACAAAAGAGTTCCGTGATCCGTATACACTAAAATCGCTGTATGCTTGATTGGCTCGACCCATCTTGGTAACGTCGTCTGTCGTGTGGAACCCGTACCATATAACGGTAATCGATCGAATTGAAGCTGTACAACGGAAGTTCATTAGATTCGCCTTGCGCTTCATACCCTGAAATGATCCACTGAATCTGCTTCCATGCAAAGCCAGATGCCAGTTGCTGGGCTTGAATACATTGAAGCACCGTAGAAAAACTACAAAAGCTGTAGTCTTCTTCAAAATTTTGGCTGATGAATTTGACGCTCCAAATCTCCTGGCTATGTTGGACGTAAACGTATCTGGGTACACACTTCGTTCCAGTGATTTTTTCGTTTGCCTTGCCGCTACTATGAGTAGGATCTGAACGAGCCAGTTCGGTCAATGATGAACGTACCCAGACAACCACAAGTCGTATATTCAAATAGTATCGTATATTCCATTATTTTAAGTCAACATCGCAATTAATTGTGGCCTTTATCGTGTTATGCTTAAGGTAAATCGTAAAGAGTGCAAATTTTCGACTTATATTCGATGTGTCTTTTATTCATCGTACTGCGTTTCATATTTTTTGCATTATATACGATTTGTTTGCTTACATATATGTTTGTGTATCATAAAGACAAATTTCAATATACGTGCATTTTGGTTGCCTGGGTATTTAACCATCGGTATCCTGCCTTTGATTTTAATATTATGTTGTTTTCGGTTATTGCCAGTGCGGAACTGGGTTCGCCCTAACGGCTGTCAAAATATGTTTTTATTCAATCGGGTCGGACCCCCGAGCATCTTGACAGATGAGCTTAGTTTCACGGACCCATCTACAAATTGTAGATGTCTCAACCGTGCATAAACAAAAGGTCCATGCATTCTCGATACTACCGCTTTTTAGCTTTGAAATACAAGTTTTCGTTTCCTTAAGGTAGGTATCGTGCTCGAAAGAAATGTCTTTTTCTATCCCAAACCCATGTGAAATACCGTTTACTGAAGTCGAAACGTATAGAATCGAAAAGAAATTTCTGCAGCAGTATCCACCTGAAAAGAACGAAAAATAAAATTGAAATTTGTAAGGTTTCCACGCAAACTAATGGGAGCTGTCACTTTTGCTTTCGGAAAAATAGTCCGCTCGATTATTCCGTAAGTGAAGGTGACATTTCGTTCCATGCAGATCAATTGTCAAAAATCCGCTTGGTAATATTGAACAAAATTCCGCAAACTCTTTCAGAGTGTCACATATTGGGAAGTATAGATCATTGCTCGACGGCCATACTAATACAGTTTTGACAGTGCAGGGAGATTGTTTACGTGGACTTAGAATATTTCCGGTGAGATTGGTTTGAGATTGTGTGCTCTCAACTTATTACGATTGAAGTTAAATAGCCGAAAAACAGACACCAGTACTTATTTTTACTTCATTTCCTTAGTCTAATCGAACAGAATTCATCTTGTAAACAAACTCCATGAACTATTGAAAAAGTGATGTTAACCCATTCTGTGTAATGATCTAGAGTGCGCCATTCCAAATTCAAGTACAGGCTAAGATGAGAAAACCTAAACATCGTTAAAAATAACGATAATCGCTCAGAAGTGCACATACCCAACTTATATAATAGTATTGAAGTTAGATAAAGGGTCAAAATTACCGATTTTGTATCGTTACTTTTTACTGAAATTTTTTTGGTAGTTTTATTTTACAGAATGCTTCCAAAATGACAATTTAACAAGTTATTCATTCGTATAAAAATGTGATTATGTAAAAAAATGTGATTATTTTTTTTGTATTTAAAAAAAAAGGTATCAATATGGTATGGAGGAATCCAAGTAAAACTAAAGTGAGGTTTAACATCGTAGTATCTAAAACTACAATTAATAATAACATTCTGGCTATTTTTTAAACTGTACGGAATTGGTCAGTATCGTCATTATCGACGATTCTCTGCTCTTTTTTTTTTATCAAACTTTGCTGAAACAGCTCAATCGTTTTTCAAGAGCACCATCTAAGACGTATAACCTCACTTTTGCGTTACCTGGATCCTCCATCACAGAAACATTTCTTCGGCATCGACCCAACATTTTGACACGATCATATTTTTGCTCCGAAGTGGGTTCACTTCGAAACTAGAGTAAAAAACAAAAGAATGCAAAAGTTATTGCCTCAAATATTGAACACGAAGAAACTATTTATTCAAAGATTAAAAAGAAAAATAATAACGTTTTCGCTTAGAAAAATAGGCGTTGCTTCAGTGACCATAAATTTACTCAGTTTTGGGTAAATAATAACGTCCTATATTGGCAAATGAACATGCTTAGAAAAATAGGCGTTGCTTCAGTGACCATAAATTTACTCAGTTTTGGGTAAATAATAACGTCATATATTGGCAAATGAACATTACTAAAATTTCAGTCAAAATTACTGTTAATTATCGTTTTATTTTACTGGATATTGGGTACTGGGTATTGTTAACAATACCTAATTTTGGGTATTCTCAGCTTAGTGTGTAAGCTGCTATTTTATTAACGCCTTGCTAGCCTTCGGATGTTTCTTAAGTCATGAAAATTTCACAAAGTTTTTATAATTACGGTTTTTAAATTATTCAATCGCTTGCTACTAGTCTAAGTCTCGTGTGTGCTTATGCTTCTATTTATTCTCTGTAAGAAGGGTAATAATCTCCACCATTTACCATTTATGAAAAATTACAAAATATCGTCAGCATTATTTTCATGAAAAACGAATTTGAGCTCTACAGCTTTGAAAAAAATTGTCGATGTAAATACGTCCAACTGATAATTTGTTCTAGGATTCATTCAATTTGACAGAACCAGTGAGCCAAGGTTATCGGGGTACATTGACTTTACTCTGGAGCTGTCAACTTGTTACCGGGTCTTCTGGATCCGACCCAACATCGATGAGGTTCGCTCTCAACTCTTTTCGAGGTTTAACCTGGATTCATCAATACACACTAACATGAACTGTCAAAATAAAATGTTCATGTTTGGTTTTGTGTATGTTTTGTACTAATACCATCATACTGACTCGATTCTGGATCCGTTTTCGTTCGGTAATTGTGAGTCAGAGTCAGACCTGACCTAACCCAGGTTTAGCGATGTCTGATTTTCTGAATTAATCGATTAACGACTAACCACGTTAGTGTTGTAGAGTTAATAGAATAGTTCGATTAATCTTCTACAATTAATCGATTAGCTCGATTAGATCCATTAGTTTTCAGCATTTTCAAAATAAGGAATAAGTGAATAATTTACACTTTAGTAATCATTTCAACCACTGCTTATTCATTTCAAATATAATAAAACATAATTGATCCAACAAACATATGTATTGTTATGTATTATAGATCTTATTTTCACCATTGGAATTCAAAAAAGGGTTTTGTCCAAGTTGGGACCAGACAAACGGGTTCTCTTGGTGATTACTTGGCCAGCCTTTAAAAGTAATCGTTCTGAAGGTACGGAAATCACGGTAATACAAAAGTAATTCTTTGTAACTTTAAAAAGACTTGGGTATTGATCTCGAATAGTTTTCCAAGCCAATAATAGGTTGCTAGTCCTCGGTACTAACGACGCATTTAGGTATTGTCTTAGTTCTACTGGAATCCCACCTGCACTATCCGGAATATGTGCGCGATTTACATCTGACACTAAACTATCGTGCAATGACCACAAATCGTCTGATAGTTGCTGTTGCGGTGCGTTAAATGTGCTGTACACCGAATCTACATCGGCTTCCTTTGCAATTTCCTTAGTTTGTTCCGCTAGAAGAGGAAAAATCAGTTAAAATTAAATTTAATAATAGACGACTTTCGAAAGAAAATTCTTAAACCGTGGACCAAGAAGTGTTGCAATTGTCAGTAACTTCACTTTTTCAATGTCCTTGAAATATTTCTAAATGAAGTGTGATATCCTTTCCTTCAAAACAATAGCTTCCTTTGACTGAAGTTGCATATTTGCAAAGCGCTGAAAGTATTTAGTATATAAATGAACACTGAGGTAAAGTTCATTCTAATTTGAAATATTTAGATACTAAGGAGTGTATCGAAAATAAGCTATCCACAAACTTTCTTCCAAATTATGTTGAAAACCGATATTTCATTCATACAAAAAATTGATCCTTTATTGTACGAGGTTAAACTTGAACATAATGAAGACCGGATGAAATTTAAGTTATTCCTTCACGAATTTTCGAACTTTGGATCGAATGCTCTTTATCAAGTTCCGGACATGTGTTGCATCGCATTTTTTGGACGCTTGAGCCCAAATTTTTTTGAACTCCTGCATGTTCCCAGCTGCCTTACCAGTCTTCTTGAAGACCCTCTTCACGATTGCCCAGTAACGTTCGATGGGTCGAAACTGAGGGCAATTTGGTGGATTGATATTTTTCACAACGAAATCTATACCCTTTTCCGCAAGCCAATTGAGAGAGGTTTTGGCATAGTGAGCCGACGCTAAATCCGGCCAAAACAGTGGAGGTGTACTATGCTTCTTATATAAAGGCAACAATCTCTTCTAGAGACACTCAGATCGATAGATTTACGCATTTATAGTTCCGGTAGTGTAAAAAATTGTTGACTTCAAACCACAGGAACATATTGCTTTGCATACCAGTACCTTTCGACCGAATTTCTCAACTTGAATCGATCTGTCCGCATCGCTCACATCCTCCCCAACGACGGCAGTAAAGTATTGTGGACCGGGAAGGGTTTTTGAGTCCTCCTTTACATAGGTCTCATCGTCGATCAAAACGCATGCATCCGGACGCTGCAAAAGACGCGAATACAATTTCCGGGCCCTTGTTGCTGCTCGCTTCTTCTGTTCTGCACTTTGTTTCGAGATTTTCTGCTTCTTGTAGGTCTTCAGGTGGTTTCGCCTCTTGATACGCTGGATCATTCCGACACTCGTTCCTGCTTTTTTGGCCAAATCATGTATTGACATTGATTTTTTCTTCATGATTAGAGATATCACTTTCTGCTCCAGTGTCGGGTTGGAAGAACCAGGTTTTCTGCCTCTTCCTGGTAGCTCATCCAAAGAATAGTGTTCCCCAAACTTATTAATGTTGGTTTTAACATTCGCATGATGAATTCCAAACCGCTTCGCCAATTTTCGCATAGTAATACCCTTCTCACTTAGCCATGTGTCCAGAACCTTAATTTTCACTTCCTTTTCAATACGCGACATTTTGAAAACGCAGAATTTGAACCGCACAAACAAGTAAACAAAAGAAAGCTGACAGTCAAACGCACAGCATGCAGTGTTCAGAGCATAAAAAACCATCACAAATACATGCGTACAACGCAAATGTATGTGGATAGCTTATATTCGATACACTCCTTATTTTCAATAAGTGCACTAGAGGAATGATCTTTTTATAAGTAACGGCGGAACATGGCGCTTATCGCCGTATTGAATTTTTACTGCATTAACAGTTTTGGCACCGTTACTGAGCGAGATAAGGCGCTATAACCTTGGCAATTATTGCCACGCTTTTGGTTCAAATGCCAAAAGTTCACCCACAGGCAAAAGGAGCATAAACTAATCTTTCTAGCATCTATGCTCCCAACGATAAGGTACAAATTATCACACTGTATAACTCAACATGGAAGCGTTTGGTACGGGAGGTCCACGCTTTCTTCCTTCCCTTGATTCAGAGTAGTAAAGCGATTTTAGATCTTTCTGGAATCGCTCTATTTCTTGGAATCCTCTCTGCGGCACATACTACGCAGTTGGCCTGGCCGATGACAAGAAAAATGATGTATTCAAGAAAACATCATTTTCCAGGATGCTTTCAAGAATTGGCTGCGTTAGTATGAGATTAGATTAGATTAACAGTTTTGGCACCGTTACCAGTTACGACACAAGAAACTTTTTCAAAGTCGGTTCTGTTATATAAAAATATGTTTAACTTATATAGTATAGAAAATAAAAATGTATTTTTTTTAAACTTTTAAGAAATCGGTACACCCAAAGAAAACCCAAAAAAAAATACATTCATTATTTATTTTTTTATTTTTATGAATCGAGAGCTTAATCGAAGCAGATTAATCGAGTATCTCGATTACTGAGTCTCAGCTAATCGATTAAAAATTACTCGTTTATTTGAGCTATTAATCGATTAATCGATACACAATCAGACATCCCTACCCAGGTTTAAAACCGAAAACGACATTAGCCTAAACGTGTTAAGAACTAGAATATAGATGCGCTCAGACTATCACATATTGTGAGATGAATAAAATCAATAAACTTTGTACCAAAGACCGCCTAACCTTCCAATGTCCCCCAGCGGCGACCGATAGATACATTTTGAGCGAACTTCAAACGGAGAATCTACTTCAATCATTTTGTGGCCGAAACAGAGCAGCAACTATTTTCATCGGCCCGATCAACTATCGTTAGTTCCGTTAACACTATTAACGTGAATTATCTTTATAATTTTTTTAACGACATCCGAAATTAGTCAACATGTTTTGAACAATAATACATACTGTTGTTTTTGAGAAGGAAATAATTTCTCATCACCATGAGGCTCTAGGAGTAGACAGCAATTTTTTGCTAGAACAAAGTTGTTAAGAGAACAAAGAACAAAGTTGTTACTTTAAGTATTGATAGTTCCTTTAGGTCACGGCAGGCTGTGAAAATTGAATAGAAGTTGTTTGAAATTGAGCGGAGGGCATTGTGAGGTAGTATTTCGAAACAAGGTCACGTTACCCCGCTTATGGGAGAATACAAGGAAAGAACAATATCAAGAATAATACATACGCTACTGCCTAAACTTTAAAACGCCTTAGATTGATCCTTCAACTTAAAAGCTATCCAAAATAACAAATTGGAAGCAACCTTGCGCCCACTCCTGCAGCAGAATTTCGCTAGGTAGGGAGCTGGCAATTTGATGTTTCCAACGCACACCCACACGATGGCAATGGACAATTCGCTAAAGTTAAACATCAACACGGTTCGAACCGACAGTGGAAATGCGTAGGTGTGTACATGCAAATCAAACATTTCCCTCGCAACTCACATTCGTCATGATACGATACGATACTCACTGTTCGACAGAATTGATGCAATGTCCAGCGGTCAAAACGAATTTATCCGAAACCAACGATCCACCGCACAGGTACTGCACCTCCGGCGCTGCACCGTAACCAATCAGAGCCATGTGAGGGAATTCCCGCGATTTAGCCGCTTCGCCATTTACCACCAACTCAATCGCTTTGTGACCGCACTTGTCCAATCGCTGCAGTTTTGGCTCGTCCGCACCAACCGAGTTAACGTATTCTTTCGAGAACACGGCTTCTCCATACTCAATGCACTCTGAGGGTAGAAAGATGGGAATACAGATCAAGCGATGACGTACACTTGCTGATGTCAATGGGTAAGAGGAAGCGCACAAAAGCACCATTGCTGCTTTACATGGATGGGAATATTCTCACAGGTACGTAATGTGTGCAAAATCGCACCCGGTGAGCAGTTTAGTACTTTTGTACGCGCTGTTTGAAATTAGCGTACTTTCCATGACTCGAGGATGATTACTCATCGGTGAGGTCAAAGGTGCGCTGGTCGTTGTTTTCGGTTTGACTCCATCCGGGCAGCAGACCACTTGAACTTTGTTCAAGAATGCACATTTGGTTGGATTTCCACGCCGGTTTCGAATGTCATCAATTACCGACGGACACTCGGACACAATCCGGCATATCCCAGGGGCATTTGTTCTTTGAACGATGCATTCATCACCTACCGCTGCTGGAAGTGAAATTTATTTTTATCACTTTATTGCTTCTCTTGTTTTTTTTTCTAAATCTAAATTCACCTAAATCACTATTCTGCCCACTAGCACCGATCGTTAAAAACAATACCAGCGAGCAAATGGCTGCGAAAGCACCGAAAAAACTCATCTTCGCTGATCCAGAATCGACACTTGAATAGAACACAACGTGCTTCTATGCTCCGTTCGCACTGTTATTAATTAGTGATTTGAGTTTCGTGCGCTTGAACTCAGGAGGATTATCAAATATTCTACACATAAACAAGAGAACCCCGCGAGAACTGATCAGCTGGTTGTTTAGTATTCGACTGCAGATAATCGTGCGGCAGTGAGAGCTTGGCTAGCCCAGGGGAGAAGCATTCGTGTGGAATCATTTGAAAAAAAAAAACCGTGTGCTGAGTGGCGCTGCAGCATCCTGGAAAAAAAGCACCGCGGTCCGGTTTTTGGAATTGAATAATTCAGTTGTTCTGTATTGGAACATGGGTTTGCTTGTGTAGAATAACAAAGTCTGAAGTGGGAGCGAGTGGGTTGGAGTGCACATAGTGTGTGCAAAATAAAGCGAAGAACTCGGAATAGAAAGATATTGGAACCGGTCTGAATGGTTGCCGTTTTTTACGATGCACGCTGATGATCCTGAAATAATTTAAATAATGTTTTAGAGAAGGTAGTGGTAGCTTGGGATGGTAAGTTAAGTTTGTTGGCAGTATTTATTTGACTGTATATAATCAAGCAATTATTAATGCTTCACTTTTACGAGCGCATTGGTAGACCGACTGTATTTATTTTTCATCAATTTCATTTATTTGTATAAAGTTAAAAGGGGAAGAACCGATTGCTCGCTGGCGTGTTGAGGTTAGAGAGAATAACAATTTTATGGATGGATAACTGAGACTATCCTTGAAAACGAAGTAATGATCCGGTCTACGTGAGGCAACCGTTTCAAACGAAGAAAGGAAAAAAGCATTTACAACAGAACAAGAAGCTTAAAGTTTTCGAGTGGCGCAATAAAGTTAATTGTTTACACCAAAGCCATCGGACTCCTGTATCAAAGACCCGTCAGTGAAACATGTCTTAGTGGAATCAACTTTTCCAATCTTTGCAGCAAATATTACCGGAGCAATCATAGGACAATGATGCTCTGGGATTCCATTGAGCTTTACGAACAAATCAAAGTGAACCGAAATGCCGTAGTCGAAGAAGCAAGCCGATTGGGAATATTCGGCAAAGGCTGACAAACGGTGTTCTGTTCAAATGGTTCAAAGTCATGAAGCGAGTTTAAGGATTCAATTCAAGAAGCTTCTCAAAGTTTTCGATTACCTTGGGGTTCATAACTTCACACAACATGCCACAACACGTAGGCTATTCTCTCAGAACAACCCGCTGAGAATCGTCCTGCAGCCATAGGTAATCCTTGCACTGATGGTGGGTTCTTATCAAATCACATCACATCACCTGGGGGTTCATAATTCCACACCTGGTGAGCAGCCGGAGAGATAATTCTGAAGATCGATCCGAGAGTGGCAACATGTCACCCAGTACTTCAAGACTCATCGTATAAGTCGAGTGCATACAACCTAATGCGATACGAAGACACCGAAGACACGTATTCAGTACGTTCCAGTTTGATAATTTGCGAAAGATCCGCTGACTGAAAACAAAAACTACCGTATTTTAGAAACGACAAAATCGTTGTCCGGTACAACGTTTGAAAATCTTGCGGGTGTGCTTCCCGCCAGCTTCCGGTAATCGTACGTAGAAAGTGGATCCTTTGCTGACATTTTCGCTTCAGATACTCAATGTGGGATTTGAAGTTATGGTTGTTTGAAAAAAAAATTGAAGTTATGGTTGGGCTGGGATATGCTTCCTAGAAAATAAAACCAACTCAGTTTTCTCTGTAGAGAATTCGATACCTAGCTCTAGAGGCCAAGTAGACAAATTTTCTAAGGTATCCTGTAACGGTCCTTGTGACAGACACTACACCGTCATCTGCAAGTTGTCTCGAAGTACAGTTGTCACTTAGACAACCGTCAATGTTGTGTCAACCGACATAAATGTTATACAAAAGAGGGCTTACACTCGATCCCTGCAGAAGACCCATCTAGCTAAATCGGGAAGCTGTAGAGTGTCCATGAGAAAAGCTCATATGTTGCTCGGACAGTAAATTGTTAAAAAAAGTGGGAAATTTATTTGAAAGAACTTCAACAGATACTGAATCAACAGCCCCCTTTATACCCAAGAATACAGAAGCCATGTGCTCTTTTTTAGGAAACGCTAACTGAATATCTGTCGAAAGCAACGCAAGACAGTCGTTCGTTTCCTTACCCCTACAAAAATCATATTGAGTATCTGAAAGCTGGTTCTCGTCTTAACCTATTTGTCAAGACTAAAAAGGATTATTTTCTTGTCGTTAGAAGTTGTTGTCGGACGCGGGTTTACTAGGTTTTTGAATGCTAATAACTCACTCGTCTCCAATCATCCGGTACAACGTTGAGTTCCAGAAACTGATTAAACAAGAACAAGGCGCCTTTTAGCGACGTCTGGGAGGTTCTTAAGCAAGTTGAACTTGATCCTATCAGCCCCTGAAGCCGAAAGGAGTGCGAGAGAATTATCCGTGCCTGCACAGAATCTGGAAAAACTTTTTGATCGAACTTGAGGTCTGAGTACTCCTCGCTCTAGTTGTTCGTAGTTCTGTAACGCAATCTTCGCACCGTATTCCGAAGAGTGTTCATCGGTGTTTCACGCGATAGCCCATCGTCACACAAATCGTCGCCAGTATCCGGTTGGAGAGGACGTTGTATTCCTTCAGCGGCCCTTCTACCGTCGTTACGGCTTCATCTACTGCTGACCTAAACTTTGTCCAATCGATGTAACGGGTTAGATCATATGGTTGATGGATTCCGACGGATTGAACCCGGTGGTAATCGAAGTTTTTTTGGGCAAGTGATCATTACCATGGGGATCTTGGATCGCATTCCATGTGCAACCCAACACGATAATGAATTCGAGGAAAGTGTAAGGTCTAATCTACTGCCATCTGAAAATGGACCAGCTAAACGTTTAACTTCTCGATTGTCCAAGAACTGTCATGTTGAAGTTGTCAAAGAGGTCATAAATCAAGGAAGACCGGTTGTTGTCGTACAGTTCTCTCCAGCCTGTACCGTGAGAGTTAAAACCTCCCATGATCAATCGCGGAGCAGGAAGAACCGAACAAATATCTGAAAGTTGATTTTGGTTTATTGAGGTTCTAGGAGAAATATACAAAGAAGCAATGTAAAGGCTTTTATTTTGAATAACAGCCTGACATGAGACAACTTCAATCCCTGGGATTTAAAGAAAGTTCACTCTATTGAAGTAGTAGCACTTTTTGATCCCCAAAAGTACTCCTGCTCCACGCGAATCCTCACGATAAAGACGATTAAATTGAGATCATAAAAAGGCAGATCGATTTCGGAAGCGAGCCACAAAGAGCGAATCACAACCGGTATTGTGAACTAAAAATTTAAAAGATTCCAATTTAGGAATAAGACTTCGACAATTCTACCGCAGAATAGTGACCAAATTTCCGACCTCGTTTGGAAAATTATCCATCAAAGGAAATGATTGCTGCAAGGAAGGCCCACTTTATTGTCAATTGCTTCTAAAAGTATTCACATTGAGAAGAATTACCAGGACAATGCTTCTAAGTAGGTCAGAAACTTCGAGGTACTTGATGATACTTTCGACAATATCATCAAATGAGAACAGCCCAGTCGAGGAAGAGGCTTCTGTTCTAAAGATCGGGGCATCAGGGGTCCTGGATGTCCTTGGAAGAGATGGAAAGTCCTGTGTGAAGTTAGTACCATGGAAACCAGGAGGAATTGATTTTCCTTTTTCCAACTTTCCTTGAAATGAGCAGGCTGATTTGAGGCTCCTGCTCAGCAACTTTCCGTGGGCATACGCGTCTTAGTTTCCGTGAAGCACCTTCTGAAAAACTGTATAATATTCCCTCTCCTGCCAAATCATAGTCAGACCCGTCAGACTCATCTGTCAGGCTCATCTGACAGAGGAGTAAAGGTATTTGTATTGGCATTGGGTGCGGGTGAGGCTATTTTCACCATTTCAGCGAAAGACTGTTGCCAGGAACGCTGTTTTGGTGAATCCCTTGGTGGATAGCTCTTGCAGTTGCTGCACAAATCGTAGATGGATGCAGTTTTCTTCACACACACCTGGTCACATCTTGATAAGCTTCTTAAAAAATAGTCTTTGTATCTATTTGAAAGTAGTACGAGACAAATGACAATAAATGTGAATGAATATAATCTTTATGTCTGAACTAGCGAAAAAAAAAAACAATTAAAATGGGTAAATAAACCAGTCATTAAGGTATGCTTATATAGCAGATCAATGTTAATAATTCCTGGACTTTCATTTATGGCATCACATTGCAATTTATCCCACTCGAAAAAATTAACGCGTGACTGGATTGGTAAATAAATAAATAAATAAATAAATAAATAAATAAAAATAAATAAAAGTACGTTTGCATACATATTTAAAGTGAGCAAACATTATTGCGAAAAGAAACCAATAGTTTTCAATTCAATCTCTTGATTCAGCGTTGGATAGGAGGAATGCGATATCTATGGAAAACGATGTCCTACTTATTGTAGTTGAAGGATACGTTTTGGGTTTAGTGACTTATAATCCTCTCGAATTAAAATTCCATTGGATCTACGAGACTGATAAGAGAGAGGAGAATGACTATCACTGCGGGCGTTCGTCAGGGATCTATCCTCGGTCCGACGCTGTGGAATACGATGCACGATGGAGTGTTTAAGCTGAACCTTCCCAAGGATGTGGAGATTGTCGGTTTCTCAGACGATTTTGTCCTTCTAGGTGTCAAGGGATCACTTGAAGTGGTGGAAGTACTCGCAACCGAGGCGATAGATACTATGGAACACTGGATGCAGACGAAAAAGCTGGCGATAGCCCATCACAAGACAGAGCTGCGGTAATCTTTTAAATCTCGAAAAGCAGTGCAACAGGCGAAAGTCGCGGTCGGAGAATACACCATCGACTTCAAGCGTGAGGTCAAGCACTTGAGTGTGATAATCGACGATCGACTGAACTTTAACAGACACTTTTCAGAAGACAGCAAAAGTGAGCACAGCGTTGGCCAGAATCATGTGCAACAGTTTGGTGATGAGCAGCAGCAAGAGGATGCTGCTATCGTGTATCCTCGTCACTACTCCGGTATGGTAGTCCGGCTGGTTCCCAGCAAAAAAGACGACAAAAAACAGGTCGTGCTTGAACAGTACATTCAGGTTGTTGAGCACGAAGGTGGTGAGCGCCTACCGGAAAATATAATTTGAAGCGGTCTGCGACAAAGCGGAAATGATCCCCATTGTACTATTATTTTAGGAGGATCAGGAGTGCTATTTGA
The DNA here is from genome assembly GCA_034211315.2 of Aedes japonicus. NCBI lineage: Eukaryota > Metazoa > Arthropoda > Insecta > Diptera > Culicidae > Aedes > Aedes japonicus. The sequence goes on along the minus strand of JASCZW010000409.1, from coordinate 318,199 downwards.
ACAGAGAGATTAGAGGAGTTCGAAGAAAAACACGGACTGACACCAAGAGGTAGTGGTAATATGTAAGGGATAATGCGGTGAATGGAAGGTGGACACACCGGTTGATCTATAATATTTCCACGTGGAAGATCAAAAATCACGGTGAGGTTAACTTTCATCTGACGCAATATTTGTCAGGTCATGGCTGCTATAGGAAGTATCTTAACAGATTTGAACACGCGGCTTCCCCTCTGTCCGAAATGCCAAGATTCCAGCCTAGAAGGGGTCGTTCACAGGCGATGAAAATACGTGGAATGCAACCGGCGGAGGCATTACGCAAATTATTTCGGATCTGCAGCGAAAATGGCATGAAAACCTAGCGAGCGGCTATATGAACAACGGGTAATCGGCCTCTGGGGATTTTCAACAGCCAGAGAACTCTCCGTCAGTATCGGCCGCCGGGGGCTACTCGAGTCGCCAGAAGCGTAGTTTAGAGCTGACTGACTTACCGTGGATTGGTATCGAAAGAATTCCCACTGTCGGAGAACTCTTCGTCGGCGAAAGGTAGATACACCGTCGGGGAATACTCGATTCGACTGTGTCTAGTGTGAGAGTTAAAATGCTCAAACAAAGAGGATTGCAGCAGAATGCGTCATCAAACAAGAAGGAGCTAACTGGATCGTGAAGAAGCCAACAGCAGCAAGTCAGCTCTAAATAGCGCTGCTGTCAAAAGGCAAAATCAGATTCCGCAAGAAGTAATACCGTAAGGTAGTCCCGAGGGAATCTAATGGGCAACAAGGCTTAGTGGTTTAGGGCTTAGGTTTTTGTGAGATCAGAAGTTATTTACACTTCCCAATACCCTGACCACACGTCAGCACAGATGTACTTAGTAAGGCCTTTGAATAAGTGTAGGTCTCTGTGTTTGGCTAAGGATTTCCGTAAACTTGTTGAAAAGGAAAAAGAAAAAGAAACGCACACCGCGCTCGCGAAAATCGTCCGGCAATTGGCGGTTAATGGTTCTCTCGCTTCGTAGGCAAATGAGAGAGATGCACTAGTTACTAAAAGGAGAACGAAGCCCGACGCGATGTTTATCCCACCGAGAACTACTCTCTCTGTAGGTGTGAAGAGAATTCCACCAGTAATATATGCCTGTCCGAAACCTGTGCAATTATTATTCAAACCTATCGTAGGCGTAACGGGGAATCGGGTTCCGATTTCGGAAACCACATCCAAGAATAGCAGCAGGCGCAGCAATTATGTAATTGCGACTCGAGGAGGCCGCCACGAGAAATAACAATACAGGACATCATGTCGTATGATTGGAATGAGTTGTGCATACATCCTTCAACAGCTGCTGGTGCCAGCAGCCGCGGTAATTCCAGCTGCACTAGCGTATATTAAAATTGTTGCGGTTAAAACTTTAGATGTTTATTCTTGTCCAACACGGAAGCTACCCCTAATGATGGCAGTAGGTCACTGGATTGTTGCAACTATACAACTGGGTTATGGAATATGATCTCGGTCTTAGTATTCATTTATTCATAATTCAGATCAAGAGATAATGTTAAACAGAAGTAGTTGAGCCCATTAGTATTACGTGCGAGTGCGGTGCGGTGCGAGAGATGAAGTTCGTAGACCGTCGAAAGACTAACTAAAGCAAAAGAATTGGTCATGGATGCTTTCATTAATCAAGGACGCAAGTTGGAGTTTCAAAGGTGATTCAATACCACCGTAGTTCTAACCGTAAACTATGCCAATAAGCTTTTTGTAGTATGGGTAGGGTAGTATGGTTGCAAATTTGAAACCAAAAATGATTGACGGAAGGGCACCACCTGCAGCCCATGGTTCAAGGAATGCGCACAGCAAAATCTAGCCAATGTCATTTGGCTACACCTTTCGTATTTCCCAATATATAGTTAAAACCAATACAGCTAACGAAAGTTCAATGTATTTGTGTCGTCTAAAATCTAAGCTTTGTTGATATTTGACCTTTGTTCTGAAAACGGAGTCGAAGAAAAAACAAGTGGAAATCAGGTGTTAAATTTAATTTGAAAAACATGCAATCATGAATTAAAATAAAGCTTCGCTGGATTAGAAATAGGTGTCAAATGAAAGAAAAAACCGTTATATTTTCAAATACTGCAAGACGCCATGATGCTTTTTAAAAAAGTTTATCTTTTCATTATGTATGCTGTACCAGAAATTTACAAAAAGAAATAATGACATGCTTTGTTCTAAAACCTAAGTTCAACTGAACCTTTAATCGAACTTACAATCCGAATCCCATCTAAATGATAAAAACATTCGAAAATATCCAACTTAGAGACAATTAAGTACTAATAGTTCAATAACTTTCTTTCACTAGGAAATGTTTAGTGAAGGAAGCAAATCATTATAAACTAAATATTTAAAATTGGTATTGTTATTTTTTTACTTCCAGATATAATCAACCATTACGAAAGTCTGTTTCAACGAAAACAAAGCCAATCAACAGTGATCCCACTCCAGCATGGTAATGCACATCGGTAAGCATTTTTTCATTATGATTATCTCATTTCTTCATCAAAGGCCAATGACGACATCGTATCTTTTGAATGGGGACATCGGAAGCCAATCGAGGGAACTCCCTGAGATTCTTCCACAAGATACCCGCATGATTCGTTTAGTTTTCAATCCGAGGCTATTGTCCAGTAACTGTGATGATATCCGAAACGTTCGAGTCACCACCCAGGATTGCAGTGTAGTGTCATGTTGGCCATCACTTACATCGGTGATTTTAGGCCACGAGGCTCCTGCATTCTAACGACTGATTCACGTTTCCCTGAGTTATTATTTGATGATGATCAGTAGTTCGTATTGGTATAACGTTCAGATTCTTATACGAGCATCTCTTTCTATTCTACAGAAAACCTTTTCGGATGGAATGATTATGACAACACCGTATTTCACTTATGCCATTTTCTGTTGCCTAGGGTAAGTCTATATTTGAACGCTTAGTGGGACTGCCATGCATCTCACTTGGAACAGAACGGATGTTATACATATCTACAGATTTGAAACTTAATAAATGGAGTAAAAATAAAAATATTCGCTTCCGTTCGAAGCGCGTTTTGGGTTTTAGTGCCGGCGCTGCTGCTGTCGGTTGATGACAGCAGTCCATCCTCTTTCCACCTTTACTTTTGGTTGCATTCCAGTACCTTTTGTGCCTCAGTCTGGTAGTTGAAATGAGATTAAGCTGTTACTCTTAGATTGCCTGATAGGACGTTACTCACCTGAATCATCCGGTAGATGACCATTAATGAGTCCACTGGTGTTTTACAGCTATCTTGGACGCCGAACGAACCCTGCATGTTCATTGCCAGCGGAGCCGATGACCGTTTTCCCCAAGATGGAGTGAATGTGAGCTGTTTGGAGAGAAGATAGCATAGAGTGTAGATATCTTTCTCAAAATAAAGACAATTAATGTAAGTTTGTGTTGGTGTATCTTTTGTGCCGTGCATTGCTTTTGGTTAAGACATGTAGTCAATTTAATATGACGCTGTCTGACAAGGATAATGAAACACATGATAGATGCTATAGTTTCATCTCCACGAGCAGATGCATCACTTTGTAAGGAGCGTACTCTACTACTCTCTAGTGAACGACAGGAATCACGATTAGAATTTAATTGAACTCAGCGTCTAATTAGCGACTCGTCTGGACTCGTACTCGTATCTCAATGGGGCAACCCGGCTATACGGAATAGGAAGCTCTCACCTGTGCTTCACAGACGAAGATCAAAGAGGCGCAGATTAGCAGCACACTGAATAGCTTTACGAGATCCATTTCCGGTTCTGTTGGTGGGAATTGTTTAGCAACAAATTGATATACGGTACTCAGTGAACTATGATGCACTCGTACTTTATTGGCCAGGCTCTTGATACTGATTGATTGTAGAATAGTTGACCAGATCCGTTTTTATACTGATGAGCTCGTTCATTGATATGGCTTCACCGACGATAGTTAATTAGTTTTTGTCGTTTTATGATAGTCTATAATGGGTTCAGTTCAGATTGAATGTATTGCATCTATAGATTTGGAGATGACGTGATGAATCCTTACTAAATCCATGCATGTAGGCAATAACGCGAACGATTGACTTTCTAGCTTAGTAACAATGTGTGGAATTATGATGCTTATACCAACTTGTCGCTGCTTAAACATACTCGTTGCTAATTCATCGTATGGTTCTGTTTAACAATTTAAGGTAATCATTATTTAAAACATCGAAAGGGATCTAAGCGTTGACTTCAATGAAATAATGATAATGCCTCTAATCATTCTGCCGAACTGAATAAATTGAGAAATTGCCAGATGAAATAACATAACATCAAAAGATTCATAATATTCACACTTAGTGAGGCGATAGTCTCACAATAGGGTACAGGGGTGTTTTTATCATAGTTCTCACAAGTTTTTAAGCGGAACCAACGAAATGCTATCAATCCTATCGGTTTGTTGGAAATTTTTAATGAATTATGATCCCGCACCCTCGTCTTTAACCCTCTCTCCAGCTCTTTGAAGTTCGTTAAAGTTTGCAGTTGAAGTTAGTTTAAATCGCTCCAAATCAGTCCTCGATTGTTACTTAACATTTAACATGTTTTCCCAATGCAAAACCACCCTCAAACTTTGTGATTGGCTCAAACATCATCTTTACTTTTGAATAAATCGATATTGAAATAACTGTCCGTACAATCTGATAAATGAAAAATAATATATAAAACACGGATAAACAGTTTCACTACAAAGATGACACATACAAAAAAAAAAACTTTTCATTCATAATTTTCTTTCCTATTATTAGGTACAGTACGGCCTATAGAAGCAACACTAACATTCCTTTCTTGCTCTAATTGATCTATAAGGACGTAACCGGCGCCGTTATATATCCTTTAAATATGGTCACCAGAATTTGCATATTGAGAATCATTCACTCCTGCCAAGTGACACTCTGTTGGTTCTCTGTGCAACTTCAGCTAACATCGATCAATCACGGAGTAGCAAAAAATCGGGTGATATATGCTCATGGTCATAGGCATCGCCATCCGAAATAAGCCGTTTTTTAACTCATGGGTTACTATTTTATTTACTTACAAAAGTTCTAGAAAGTGTGAGCTGTTTAGTGTCCACATGCACCGAGTGCGCGGAAACCGCAGAATATGTGTTCTTCGCATGTCCTCGCTTTGACGGCGTGAGATCCTGCACGATTGCCGTAAGCGGCCAAGGCACTCTATGGATAATTTGGTCCAGAGGATGTGTCAAGACCGAGACATCTGGGACGCGGTATTAGTGGCAGCCTCCCAGATCGTCCTTGACCTCCAACAAAAATGGCGAAACGACCAACGGCAGGTCGCACCACCTATCTACTAAACCCCTAAGTAGTTAGACATAGTGGGTGCTTAACAAGCACAATAGCCGTCTACCAGAAGTAAGACCGAAAGGTGGTTCCGGGGAGGGTCCAGAGCTGAAGGCACCGGTGGGTTTTTAGTGGGTCGAGGTAGACCATGACAGCATTGTCGAACACCGTAAACAGAAATCCGCCTACTGACTTCCAATCTTCTGCATCTTTTGCCCAGTCTGTGTCATATCCTATCGTAGCTAATTCGTCACGTACGAACTTCAAGTGCTTCGTTTTTGTCCCTTTCAAATACCTCACTACACGTTTGAGCCACTGCTTATTTGCACGATCTCGATCATACTCCAGCTTCATGTCCAGGAAATAGCTGATTTCTCCACAGTCTGTCATCGCAATCGTCGAACTTAGCGCTTTCTTCAGTTGCATGATTCAGGCAAGCTTTCTTCCAACGATAAGCAAATGATCAACAAGCAGCAATCGTGCTGCGAGCGACGGAATCCAAAAACAAGGAACCGGCTATTGAACTTCTCGTTCCAGCACCTGGGCGATTGCTTGAGTTCATATAGTGACTTACAGTCAGTAAGCGGCACAAGGTATGTGAAGGAGCTGTAACGCCATCAGGAACCATCATGACAATATTTGACTATACAATTCTTCCTGTAGGTTTCCGTGGTGAAACGCCGTCTTCATGACCATTTGGTGAAGGAAGTATTCTTGTAAACACTTGCTGCGAAAACTGTAGAAACAGTGGCTAGCCTTGCAGCGGGAGTGAATGTGTCATCATCATCATCATAATCGATCCAGCAAAAATCGCTTCACGACCAGCTTCGCATTGTATTTGACCGAATTACCATCCGCATCATCCTTCAGTCGGAACAGCCATTTCGTCTGTAGAGGTTTCACTCCTTTGGGACAACTTGAAAAACGTTAGAAGCTCGTTTCGTATAGCCGCCATCCACATCAGTCGGTGATCACACGATTCGAGTATATCTTGGGAAATCAATTCGCCAGAAACAGCTCTATAACCGATAAAGTAATCGAATAACTTACCGGTGAGCCTGTGCTTTCGTCCGCTATACCTTGACAACAACTCACTGGGAATCTAGTGTCTATTGGAGCGCGAAGACTACATTACGCCGGTATCGTTTTAATTTAGGATCACCAGTTTTGACACATTGAGGATGTACATACCCAGCATACAGTTGCCGACAGATACGGAGTAAGCCGTGGTGCAGTTTAGAAGATTTGTCTGAAGCACCAGAAGCTTGGAAGTGTTGCAGATCGGCCGGTACGTGGACGAAAACGTAAAACGAATCACCGAGAGGACTGCAAAATCACCCGAGAGATCAAGAAAAATCCGCTCATCACCATCCGAGAAATGAAAGAGAAGCTGAGCCTGCCGATTGATTTTGGATCGCGTTATTCGTCGACGCATCGCTGAGCAAGGGTTGACAAGACATTTCGCTCGGAAGCGACCGGACTAACAATGAAAAATGGCTTCAATTTGCCAGAACCCACCGAAAATCTGGAGACGCCATTGCTAAAATGGGGTTGGAAGGCAACTACACCTTTCAGCAAGATCATGATCTCAAACAATCGGCCAAAAAAACGCTCGCCTTTTTCCAATTCTGTCGCAAACCCTTAGAATGGCCGCCCCAGAGCTCTGACTTGAACCCAATCGAAAATCTTTGTGAGAATTCTCGATAATAGATCATATGAATAAAATGAGTAAAAGTTTTTACTATGCTCAAATGCATGCGCAAACCTTTTTTTTGTGCAATTACTCACGTCGATATGACAACGCAAGGATTTGAGTACTTACTTTTCGAATATCTAAAATCTGTGTCCACATTAATCCGGACACTTTCAAATCATTGTAACGTAGGAATGAAAAATTTCACTGTGGTATAGCTGAGAGTCTATGATGAAAAAGACTATGATTGATGTTTACATTTCATGTTTAGTATTCAAGATGGCGACGAAAGAAAAACAAGTGCGCGAGCGAATTTTGTACGGGCGTACGGCAAACCCTGACTTGTCAATACGGGACCTTGCAAAAACATTGGATTTGCCTAAATCCACTGTTCACGATGTGCTCAAATCATTTTCGGAACGTTTGACGGTGGAGAGGAAACCGAGAAGTGACAAAAACATTGGACACGCTGATCCTGTCAATGGACCGAAAGGTGAAAAGGGTATTAACGAAAAACCCAAATCTCTTCATTCGAACGGTGGCTCGTAAAATAGGGATGTCGCCTGGTTTTGTCTAAAAATCAAAACAACGTTTGAGACTTATGTCGTATAAAGTAAAAACAGTTCCAAATCGCAAAGACAAACAGAACTTGGCAGCAAAATCACGGGCTCGACGTTTTAACTGCGAATATTTGACGAAATTTTCATGCGTTGTTATGGACGATGAAACTTATGTCCTGGAGGATTTCAAGCAGCTTCCAGCGCTGGCTTTTTATTCTGCTATGGCCAGAAATGCTACAGCTGAGCATTTCAGAACGAAGAAGGCATCGAAATTTCCCAAAAAATACCTTGTGTGGTAAGCAATTTGCACGTGTGGCAAAAAGAGTAAATCTTTCGTCACTACAGGCACAATCAACAAGGAGATCTATCAGAAAGAGTGTCTGCAGAAGCGATTGCTACCCCTCATCAAAAGTCACAAAGAAAAACCTTTGTTCTAGCCCGATTTGGCATTATGCCACTATGCTAAAACTGTGATGGAGTGGTACCAAGCAAATCAAGTGAACATTGTACCAAAAACCTTAAACCCGCCAAACTGCCCAGAGCTACGACCAATCGAGAGATATTGGGCTCTGATGAAGCGAAAACTTTCTGGAAAGAAGCAAGGAATCAAAGACATCAAACACTTCCAGCAAATTTAGACAAAGACGGCTTCTACGATTTCTGAAGAGTCTGTACAAACCCTAATGGACGGAGTTAAGCGCAAAGTTCGAAAATTTTATGCAAATACCGAATAACTATGTTTTGTCTTCACGAATTGTTAAATTACATCCCATGAATCTGAAATAAATAACAACGACGGAAATATAATGTGAAATTTATGTTTTATTCATGTTTTGAGGTGTCCGAGCTATTGAGGATACAGACCTAAAATCCATATGAATAAAATGTATAATCTGAGTAAATGCTCCCAAAATCTTGAGTCACCTGTAGAGCATAGTCAGTTAAAATCGAACTAACAAAATCGCGTGTTGTGTGGAAGGAGCAACATTAAATGTACGTGGGAAATTTTGTAAATTTACCATTTCAAATGGTAGTTGGCGTAAACAGTGTTTTTAGCAAAGTTTTGTTCATTCAGTTAAAGTTTATAAAACACGACGAGAAGGAGACGACGATAACTTTAAGCAACACATGAATTATTGTGTCGAATGTTGCAATGTATATGTCCCTTTCTATTTACGAGATTGATTTTGTATTAATGCGTTTCCATCCTTCTGTTTTCCGCGGTGAAGTTTGCCTCCCATTCATGGTATAACCACAGAGAACAGACGTTCATCTTCGGTCAGCTACTTGTGTAAAGCTTTAAGCCGCTATTTCAAATGTATGTCGTTATGCTCCTGGTAGGCGGCGCTGCAGTTGTGCGATAATTGTCATGTAAATGTTTATCAATCAAAAGCCTAGCACGTAACCTGTAAAGTTTTGTTTGTTTTTCTCTGCTCTTGTTTTTCATACCGGCAGCCCATATTAACTTTTACACATGTTTTTCAAGAGAAGGTATATGGACATCAATGTCTGTTCTCTGTGGTATAACTGCACTGGAAAGTTCACCCGCTTTAGGATTCCTCTGCGTTTGAGGGGAATCATTTTCCAGCCTCTCTAACTATCCATTCTATTATTCTCTCGTGCTTCTCTCATTTCCACTGTAGATTCTCCTTTTTGCAAGTTCGCTGCGTGATGATTTTCCGGTGTTCTCCACACTCGTACAGCGAGTGGTTGGGACTGTCCAGTTATTGCCCAACGTTGCTACGGTGAAACGGAAAATAAACAGGATAAACACGTTGCCTCGTTTCAACCTCAATTCTACCTGATGTGGTCTTCATGGCAGAGGTTTGCATTGCCAGAATGGGGACGAAGAAAGTTGTTTTTCAAGTTCAATAATTAAAGCTTTGTTTTGGCAAATTAATCTGGTTCAACTTCCTATCGTTGATTTTGAACAGGGTTCCTGACGCCACCTCATGTTGAAATGTATCACTTCTGATTGGGTACTGGTAAATTGTACGGCAGAACTATACCATTTTGGGTGAATATGTTATGACATTCTTGAGCTGTTTTCTACAGGCGACGAAACATTTCTGCAGCCAATAGCTGATGGTTTAAAAAAAAAGTTGCGACATAGATCGAATGTTGTTGATTGCTGGCTTATTACAGCATACATATGTCATTAATTATATGAATTCAAACGAGAAGAATAGATACTAACAACTCATAGCGAAATATTACCAAATAAGTGCGTTTTTATTCAAGCTATCAAACACAATCACACGCAACTGTTGGCAAAAATAGTCGACATTTTTCTCTTTCTATTTTCTATCCTACGCATCCGCTTGAACTGTACCTGCATAGACGAATAACACTGGGAGTTATTCCGAGAGTCGAAGTGACGTTTGTCACTTGGTGAAGTGAGAAAAGTCACCTGACGTGACTCTTCTCGGCAAATCAAATGGAGAGTCGCGTCACTACAAGAGTGCAGCAATAATATCATACAATATAATACAATAAGACAATAATACCAATGCTGGATTTTCATACAAAATGGTCGTGTTTGGGCCTTGTCTTTCATTTTCCCCTAAACAAATTGAGCTAAAATTTCGGCTATACTTTTAAACTCCAGGTCAAAGGAAAGACAAGCCCCCAAACACGACCATTTTGTATGAGAATCCGGCATTGGTCTTATTGCATTGCCCGTCACTGTAGGAGTGGATATCTTTTAGGTGAAATTGTCTTACCAAGTCGTATCACTTCACTGCTTGTCTCCAAGACACTGACAGCTCTTGAAGGCAATAACCTCTCTAGAGATACCCGTAGCGAACGAATGCTGTCAAAGCGAATTGAAATGTTTTGAGTTTTTATTGTGCTATTTGCTAAAAACTTTTCGACATTATTGGTCCTGCTATAACGTTTGGTGCTATGTTATTTATTTTCGGGCTCAGGAATTTATGTGAAAGGCACTACAAATTAATGCGCTGTCGACACGACGCTGTCGGTTCAACCGGATGAGCTGTTGTTCCTGTTCTTTGCATGTTGTCGGTTGATTCTGCATTTGTCATTGGCATCAGGGGGATTGTTTTATTTTTTGCGGTTTTTTTCCGGATGAGGAAGAAATATTGAGTTGGATAAATACGAACATTCCATAAGAATAAACTTTGGATATTCACAGGGTATGTAATGAGAAGTAAAAATACTAAAAATACTTAATTTGAGTAGCTAGGTATATCATTCTTGGCACTTTCTGATGAATTGGTTTGTTCTTGGTAATTGATTATTCATTCATGACGTATAGTTAGGTCTTTTATAACACGTTAGATGGCACCATCTACCCAACCCAATTTAACTTTACCGTCCTGCATTCAGATGGTGTTCAGTGGGCAATTAGTTTACCATTTACCGGATAGGTTGCGTGTATTCGATAGCACCATCTACGTGTTATAGGAATCTCTACTGTAACTATAGAAGAATTGCATTAACTAATTATACCCTAGCCAATTCCACACGTGTTTCGAATTAATTAAATGAAAATAGAAATTTTATTTAGGCACCTGATAGTTATGCAGTGTAAAGGAAGTACGAATATGCATTGTCTAGGGTGACCACTAAGTTAGGATATGCAAGAAATACGAGAAAAAGTCGAGAAATTAAAATCCCACGGGAAGTGTGGAATAAGTTGGAAAATATGACCCAACATCGGAAAAATATCCAGAGAATCTTTAGTTCGCATTTTTTTGTTCACTATAGCCCCTTCATTTTAAAATACTTGAATTTTGAATTTGAATAAACACCTCTTCACTTTAAAAAATAAGAAATCAAAAATTGAAACACTATTTCCAGTTTTCATTAGTTAACCTCAGTTGATGATCAGTTCTCTTTGCGAGAAGACGTATATGATCAATCTCCGCGCTGAGAGTAACACACATACTCACTTATATCGTTCATGTTTTGGTTCCTTGTGAGCCCTAACAGGCTACTTTATTAAGGGAACAGAAATCAGCAAGATGTCCAGTGAAATCGTAAAAAACACACTGGTTTGCCATTTCCCTGATCGTGCTGCTGGGCCAACCGTCGTGGAAATCGGCCGATTTATCAAGGGATTTGATGCTGACAAAGCGGACATGGAATCAGGCTACAAAATTTCTGATGAACGGATCGTCTGCATCAAGTTCAGGTCTGAGCGAGCTATGAAGGAAGCCCTTTTGCATAACCCCGAAATCCATACGTTCCGTTACTCCAACGGGAAGACGGTTTGAAGTCCGTATGTCAGTCGCTGGAGGATGTACCCGGTACGTGAGGATTTTCGATTTGCCGCTGAAGATATCCGATACTGATGTGTCGTTGGTATTAGGAAAGTATGGAAACGTGAAACGGATGATTCGCGAGAAATTTCCCGCAGAATTGGAGTTGGATCTCTTCACTGGTTTCCGAGGAGTCTTTATGAATATCAAAAAGGAAATTCCAGCAACTGTCCACTTTCTCAACCGACGAGGAAGAATTTACTATGAGGGCCTAAGGCTGAGATGTTTCTTGTGCAAACAGGAGGGGCACCTGAAAGCTAAGTGTCCACAGAACAACGCTAATCAAGGGTCAAGGGAAGGAGGTGAGGAGGTTCCCGCAACGGTTAGACAGGAAGCTGGGACAATGCAAAACGTTGCGGCGGTGCACAGTCATATGGTGAGCGAGGCTCAATCTAGCAAAACCACCTACGCTGGAGCTGTTCAGGGAGCGGCATCATCGTCCAAAAGCGATGACAGATTGGAGCTGTCGATGGTCACGTTAGTCCCGTTGTCAAAAAGGGTCACGATAATCGCGTCTAACCCGCTGCAGAACCAGGAATTGGAGAATCCATCGTTGAGGTAACGTAGAACAAGAGGTAACAATTGCCGTGGATGAACCGAACATGGCTGCCAAGCCTTCCGAACAGGAATCAAGCGACGAAGAGATGATCGAAGGGCAAGAGCGGTCAAACAAGCGGCCGCTTACGTCAAGTGGCAAATCGGGATCGGAAGAAAATGGTGATTTTGTGACGGTCGATAGGAGCAGAAAATCACGTAAGCAAAAACGTAGTGGTGATATGGCAGCAAAACAAAACCCATTGGAAGAAATTGCCACACGATCCAGTATCCACGCTAGATCCCTCAGATCTAAATCACAAAGAAGCTTGGCGAACCGATGCAGATCACGAAGCAATGTGAAGAAGTGTTAGTGACGTTCGATATCACCTGACTACGGCATACGACTACAGGCAATGTCAACGGATCTTCTTTATCGGCAGTCCGAATTACCCGTCACTCAACACTCTTAGATACTTTGTCAACAAACAAAATGAACTATGTGAGGAAAATTGGCACCGTAAACATCAATGCTATTGCGATAGATGTATGATGTATGATGATATGTACTACCACCCATTGTAGCACGGAAACTAAGTCCGACAGCAGTGAGCTCTCCTCGCTGTTAGACTTGATCAAGTTTTAATAACCACTGATTATCCTAATCATGCCATTGTATGAAGGGCCAAAAAGGTGTTGGGTGGATCGATAGGCAACATCACTTATACGTATCCACAGGGATATAAAGAATCTCCTTCCAACAACAAGATTGGACAATTGGCCAAAAGAGCAAGCTATCTAACATGAGGATGCCCCAATGGGCGGGGAGAAGAGCCCGCCCTCTATTCACAAACTGTTAACAATGGGGAGTTGGCATTTCCACTCTCCCCATCCAGAGTGCTTCAATCGGGTGCCCTGATGGCCCCTCCCATTCCCATGAAATATTTATATAATAGTGTATGTATTTATATAAATGAAAAATACTGTAAACACTCGGTATCTATTATTTATGATCTCCCTTTGGTGGATCCTGAAATGTAAGAAATGTTGTAAAGTGTTAAAGTGTAGAGTTCTGTGGTTTCACGCTTATGCACGTTTTTGTTTGTTTTCAGCGATAGCAGCAATTTCCCAAAATCTTGATTTGAGGTATCCTAAAAAAGTTTGTTAAATTATACAAAAATAACATGTATACATTTTAATTTACTGTTGCCAAGGTCACTATTTGCTGCTTGATGTTGATTTTATAACAGCAATACGCTTTTATTTTTGCTTGCCAAATAATTATTGCTCCTGTGTAAGGGAGTTAAAGACAAATGGAAAAAACAACAAGCAATTTTTAAATCATCTAAGAAGTAAAATAAATAAAACAATTTCATCAAATATAATGATATTGTGAGTTATGATACAGACACATCAGACACTATCCGAATAGCAAAGAGCTCAGATTTGGAAAAAGGTCCATTTGCAAACCGGAATTGAAAAATACATTAGGTAATAAGTGCAAAAGCCTACCATAGATTCCATCGCAGCTTCTTTTGTTCAACTAGATACTTCTAAATCATAATGATAATTGGACATATAAGACATAACAATTAAAAGTATATATAACCTATTAGGAGAAATTATTTAAAAAAAAAAATATGTTAAAATATAAATCCCGAAAACACCAGTAATGATAAAAATGATAAAGATGGTGATAAAGAAGATTGATAATGGTTAAGAATAAACAATGTCCTTTATGATAATATATAGTCAAGGGATATTATAATATGAACTGAAAATTACATCTGTGCCGACTGCTGTTTTGTTGCAATTGTAGACAAACTTCCGCATCCATTATGAACCAGAAAATTTAGACAATGTATGACTGCCATGAGAAAAAAAATTAATTTTAAATGTTAAATTATTTTATAATACCTGATGATCTGGTAGACCTGAAAGATATGATAATGGAAAATTATGACATGATTTACCGGTCGCACCCCCTCACTTCGCTATTGTCAGATTGACAACATTGGCCAGGCTACGCCAACCAGCGTCTCCATGTTTCAGCTGGCAGTCTTTTGTGATCATATGACTCGTGGAGGCGTGAGGTAGGAACTTGTGAGGACCAGAGGTCGGTCGCACCCTCCTTCGAAGTTTTCAACTCACCATTTGAAGCCCACATCAATGCTATTGCGATAGAATCGAAAAAACTCCTGCTGAAGGAATTTATTTTGAGGAACGATTTGAATGCGGTTCTTCTCCAGGAAGTGTCGTTCAACGATTTCAGTTTCCTGCCTTCCCATCACGCAATTGTTAATCGCAGTGAGCAAAATGTTAGAACAGCCTTACTTATACGGAAAACTATTCCCTTCGATCAGATTATGATGGATCCCTGTGGGCACATCATCTCGGTGGTGGTCGACGGATTGAACCTAGTCAATATCTATGGTCACTCTGGATCACAGTACAATGCTGAAAGGGGCGATCTCTTTCAAAATATGATATCTCCACATTTGTGCAAAGGAAACCTGTTGGTCTAGGGAGGGGATTTTAACTGTATCCTGGATGGGCCAGATATGAAAAGCAACAACAAGGTCTACCGTAAACCCTAGTAGCACACATATTGCCATAAAGTTGAGAATACATAAATGTGCCATTGTTAGTCATAATCAAACAGTGAAAAAGTGCCTAGTGAACATGAACATGTAAAGGGCGATACGGTCAAAATTTGGTCAATATCAACTTGACGTATTTCTTTCAATTTTGTATTTAAAAAACCTGAACACCCCTCATTTTGAAGGTGTGTGTGTGTAGAATGTTGCTCCTATTTTGATTTTGGAATTCACTCTTCAGTTGTCAAAATGCCGTCCAAGCAAGAAGAGCAGCGTATCAAAATTTTGCTCGCGCATCGCGAAAATCCGAGCTACTCGCACGCAAAGTTGGCAAAATCGCTAAAAGTTGCCAAATCAACCGTTACAAATGTAATTAAAGTGTTTGGGGAACGTTTGTCGACAGCCAGGAAGTCTGGATCGGGGGAAATCGAAAACCGGAAGCCGCTAAGACGACAAAGAGGTCGACCGGTCAGTTTCAAGCGAAACTCCTAACCTATCTCTCCGAGATGCCGCAAATAAGCTGGGTGTATCGTCCACAACCGTGCATCGAGCCAAAAAACGAGCCGGACTATCGACTTACAAGAAGGTAGTGACTCCAAATCGCGATGATAAACAAAATACGATCGGCCAAAAGCGCGATCCCGGAGGCTGTACACGACGATGCTGACGAAGTTTGACTGCGTGGTAATGGACGACGAAACCTACGTCAAAGCCGACTACAAGCAGCTTCCGGGACAGGAGTTTTACACGGCAAAAGGAAGGGGAAAGGTAGCAGATATTTTCAAGCACACGAAACTGTCAAAGTTCGCAAAGAAATATCTGGTTTGGCAAGCCATCTGTACCTGTGGCTTGAAAAGCAGCATTTTCATAGCTTCCGGGACCGTCAACCAAGAAATTTACGTGAAAGAGTGTTTGAATAAACGTCTGCTGCCTTTCCTGAAGAAACACGGTTGTTCCGTACTGTTTTGGCTGGATTTGCATCTTGCCATTACGGTAAAAGGCCATGGAGTGGTACGCCGCCAACAACGTGCAGGTGGTTCCCAAGGATCAAGAACCCTCCCAACCGCCAGAGCTCCGCCCAATTGAGAAATACTGGGCTATTGTCAAGCGGAACCCAAAGAAGACCAAAAAAACTGCTATGACGAGCAGCAGTTCAAGGCAAACTGGCTTTCTGCGGCGAAGAAGGTGGACAAGGTGGCTGTACAAAATCTGATGGCAGGGGTCAAGCGTAAGGCCCGGCAATTCGGATTTGGAAAGCGGAAGCCTAACTGAATATTTTTCCTGAATTTTATACTAATTGAACTTGAAAAAGAAATTTAATTTGATTTTTTAAATAAACGATTTCACCGATTTACACGCGTTTTCCCTTGACCAAATTTTGGCCGTATCACCCTTTATGTCAGGAAGCGGGAGTCGCGTCTACTGGTTTCGGAGCTGCAGGCAATGACTCAGCGGCAGTGGCTGAATAAGATGGTCAACTCGATTTTCTCGGCGAATGGACGACGAGACCTACCTCACCATGGATGGCAACGACTGGCAGGGCACTTCGTATTTTACTTCCCCTACGAAGGAAGTGAGCTCCAAGGTGAAGTTCATTTCACACACCAAGCTCCCCAAGAAGTTGCTGTTGCAGTTGACGTCGTTCATCAAGAAGTACCATAAGGACGAATACGCGGTGTTTTGGCTGGAACTGGCGTCAGTCCACTACTCGAAACGATCGTTGGAGGAGATGGAGCGGCTGAATATCGATGAGGGACCCAAGTCGGCGAATCCGCCCAACGTCTCCCAGCTGCGTCACATCGAGAATGTTTGAGCCAACCTGAAGCGTAAGATCTACTCCGACAATTTGGCACCTTTCTCCAAAGCCAATTTAATGCTTTCACCGACTGGTGCCATCTCATACGCATGGTTGTAAATTTGAATAAATGTTCAGTAATAATATTGTCACGGAAGAAAACACTGATCGCTTTTAGCTAGAACCGACATGGAGTTAAGAAACAACCCGTAAGTCATATGAAAGACCCAGGAGTTATTTTTGATTGTCAACTCACATACAAACAGCATATCACTTACTTGATCGACAAGGGGGTTTGGTTAAACTTAAGGATAGCGAAAAATTTCACGGATATCCTCTGTTTGAATTGCTATACTCATCGGGTTATAGTATACTTGTGCCATCTTTGGATTCCCAAACAACGAAGATTCTTCCTTCTTGATTTCTAAGGCATGAGAGTCGGTATGTGATCAAACAAAAAACCGGGAAAACCGTAAGAAATCGGCAAAAACCATAATTTAGATTATGGCTGATTATCATCGACCTCTACACGCAAAAAAAAATCCATTTCAAGGGTTAAATTAAGTGCAAACACCAACAATTTTCACCTGACTATAAATGCGTTTGATATCAATATGAGGTCTGTCAAATAAAGGGTGTTCCGATCAAAATTTGGTCAAACAGTAATGTGTGTAAGTCGATCAAAGTTTTTATTAATAAGTCAAATTCTTTTTCTTTTTTAAGTTCAGTTAATACAAAATACAGCAGAAATACTTAGCTAAGCTTCATTTTTACCGAATACGAATTGCCGGGTCTTTCGTTTAACCACAGAGAACAGACATCCAGGCTCGAACATTTTCTCCTCAATTTATTGTGTAAACTTTTAAAAGCAAACCGTTGGAAAAACAACGCCGCCTAGTCTAGGTTTCACCAAACTAAAATTGACAGACTATGAAATCTCATGGTGAGCAAGTGGCGCCATCAATATATGATTCACAAAAACTAACGGAAACGAGCTGTAATTTTAAAATGGCAGTTACAGAAATTTACACACGGAGGGCTCTCCAGCTTGGATGTCTGTTCTCTGTGGTTTAACACCTGCCATATAATTTTGTATAGTCTCTTTGTCCACTTTATTCGCCGCAGAACGCCAGTTTGCCTTGAACTGTTTCTCGCTCAAAACAGCTTTTTGAGTCTTCTTAAGGTTCCGCTTGACGATGGCCCAATATTGTTCGATTGGGTGGGTTCTTGTCCTTGGGCACCACTTGAACGTTGTTGGCAGCCTTCCAGTCCATGGCCTTTTTTCCGTAATGGCAAGATGCCAAATCCGGCAAAAATAGAACGGAACAATTGTGTCGCTTCAGGAAAAGCAGTAGACGTTTTTGTAATTGTTAATAATTTTGTTAAGGGCTTGAAAATATCTGCTACCTTTTCCCGTCTGGTCGCCGTGAAACATTCTTGTCCAGGAAGCTATTTAAAGTGTGCCTTGACGTAAGTTTCATCGTCAATCAAACTTCGTCAGCATCGTCGTGTACAACTTCCGCGATCGTGCTTTGGCCGAAGTGTTTTGTTTATCATCGCGATTTGGAGTCACCACTTTCTTGTAAGTCGACAGCCCTGCGCTCGTTTTAGCTCTATCCACGGTTGACGGTGCCACTCCCCGCTTCTTTGCGACATCTCGGC
Source organism: Aedes japonicus (assembly GCA_034211315.2). NCBI lineage: Eukaryota > Metazoa > Arthropoda > Insecta > Diptera > Culicidae > Aedes > Aedes japonicus. The sequence goes on along the minus strand of JASCZW010000409.1, from coordinate 299,701 downwards.
GGAGAGGTTGAGGTTCCGCTCGAAACAGCGGGCAACTCTTTTTGTCGTCGCTGTGGTCTCCGGCTTTCGGTTTCCCCTCAATCCAGCTTTCCTGGCTGCCGACAAACGTTCACCGAACACTTTTAATACTTTGATAACGGTTGATTTAGCCACATTCAATAATTTCGCCAACTTGGCGTGAGAGAAGTTTGGATTTTCTTTATGCACGTAAAAATTTTTGATGCGTTGCTTCTCTTTCTTCGACGACATTTTGATAACTGAAATGATAATCTCAAAATATAACAAAAGCGATGATGCTATACGCACACATCTTTAAAATAAGGGGTGTGCAAATTTGTTTAATGCCCGATGAAAGGAAATGCGCCAAGTTTAAGTCGACCAAATTTTGATCGAAACACCCTTTACATACACATTGAACAAACATACATATTCAGAGAACTCCAACATGTGTATTTGAATACAACTAAAGACAGCTGCATGTTTGAAGGTTTGTGAATTATTTGAAGAAAAAAGTGGCATTCCGAAATGGCTCTATGGGTGAAATGTAATCAATTTAAATCTAATAGACTATGTTAGCAAATGCAAATATTCAGTGAAGTGTTTCAGTTCTAAGTATACTGAAAATGGTTGCCATGCAAAGTCAACAGTGTCGAAGCCGGCATGCATTACAATAAATTTAGTTGGAAAATATTTTCAAATTCAATCCATTTTTCTTACTTAAACTGATCATTTATTAAATGAAATTACTCAATAAAAAAAACCCACTTCCGTATCCTGAGAATAAAACTCAAGCAAATTCATGTTTCTTTATTACACACTGAACGTGGTTTTAATTTAATGAAACCCTTCTCTTGTTCAGACTAGGTAGTAACTAATTGAATGTAATAGAAGGAGCAGAAGTTGGTTGCCGGTGTGCAATATCCATTACATACGTTCCGGCTGCGAAAATGGTTTCTTCTTTTCCTACGAATAATTCCTACTCGTTCATCATTTTGAGGCATTTACTATTGGTTGACCTCAATTGGTGGAAAATCAAAATTTAGTGCTTGATTGGAGAATCTGAATGACTTACGGGTAGTTTCCTACGAACAATTAACGTAATCTTATCAGCATGAATAACGTTCTTGACCAAGCAATTTATTAGATAGTTTACCTTTTTAGTCTAGAAAATAGATAGTCAAATAAGTTCATATAATTTCCATCTTCCGATATCAATCCAATGCTGCAATGCTAATATTTTTGCTGCAATACAAATACTCAGTGTTATTCTGCGAAGCATGTGAAGTGAGAGGTCACGATTGTCGCCTCGTATGTGAGAGCGAGTCGTTTCACCTCGCACGTCCAGCAGAATAAGGCTGAATTTTTCATCGAAACAGACGAACTCCTTCCCAGCGTGCCAGGATGGAATAAGACCATAGACTAGCTCTAAGACCAGTAGGTCCCATACAAAAACGATATTTTTTTTTGGCTCAGTCAGTACTAGCACATCGGTCCCAAGCTCGGTCCCAAGCTCAATAATGCGCCCCTAATAATGAGCTCACACGAACACACTCTCAAATATTCTGTTAAAATAACACAGCAAATCAAAACAAAGGCGCAAATATGTATAGCAAGGTGCTGGTGTACTTCTGACCAAGGGGTTCTACAACAGTGAACTAATTTTAAATCGCTAGTTGCATATTGATTGTTGATAAGACTAGCTCTTTCGAGCTTTTTCTTTTTCGAAGGCACAATCTTACTAATTTAAATATGGTACTTGGCATCGAAAGCTTTTAATTTAAAACTGTGGAAGTGAATTAAGAACACTAAGTTGAGAGCAAGCAGTTGCGAAAGCAATAAACTTGAAATGCTAAGAAAGAAGAAGACATCCACACTATGTTCGATTTCTAACGGTGGATTTGTTTTTGTTTACATTTAGAGTCGATAAAGTAGAAGTAGAAGTAGCAGAAGTCAGATTCATGAATACAGTTTTAAGTATCGGGAATTCAGCTCATAATTTTGACCCGATTTATTCATGATTTCATTGCGACGGGAATATAGTTCATGATGTCATGAATATTGTTCATGGTGTATATTCATGAAATCATTACCTGTTTTTCTCGTTTAGAAGAACACATTATTTACAGTGTGGAGTCGTTGATATTGATCGGCTGCTAGTTTTCGTACCGACCGCTGAGATATTTGCCAGTTCCATTCCCTGCCACTTTTAATCCATAGCGTATCTCTCACTGTGCAAGGTCACGGACCCTTCTGATGGTTTGGTAACCAAAATCGCGCTTGGAGCCCGGGCGCTAACCATTCAAAAACGTATTAATCGGCACGTGACGAAATAGCACCAAAGTCCACGAAAGAAAGACATTGAAGGCAAAACATAGCACAGATTGCACCGATTGTACAGCATCCTTACCAGTGCTGTTGTTATTTCGACTCATTTGAATAAATATCCTGATAACTTGTTTGAGAAGCTGAATTTATGAATATGGTATGTGATTTTACAAATTTGTCAAACATTGCCATAATTGGAATATAGAATGTGTTACGTTCACTGTCATTCTTGATCAAAAAGTTCCCGGAATTTATTCAGAAGTTCAAAATACAAGATTATACATATAGGAAATTAAAAATATTAGATATTCAAAATCGATGTTGTCCCCTTCAGAGTACTCCCCTCCGACCGGTTGATCCAAACCTCGAAAATTTTTTTATATTCGGTTTGCGGTATGACCAGCGGGTGGATAGTCTTGAAGAAAATGAATATTGTTTTTGGCTCATGAAGTACTAGCGCATCGGTCCCAAGCTCGGTTCTAAGCTTAAAGATTCGCCCATAATATTGAAACGCACACCAACACACCCTCAAATATTGTGTCAAAATAACATAGCGAATCAAAACAACAACAAAGATACTAGTACTGGAAGGTACCTCAAAGCGCAAGAATTATTGCAAGGAGCAGACTACAAGGTGTACTTCGGACCTTGCGGTTCTACAACAGTGAACCAATTTCAAATCGCTAGTTACATATTGATTGTTTGTATGGCCATCAGATCCATCTTCGATTTTTCCATGATCTTATCTCGGGTGCTGAAACGCGTGAAAAAACTCACAGGAAACCTTATCAAGTGAATTCGGTGGTTGCAAAATGGTATTTGTTTTGCTTTTAGCCATAATGTTCACGTTAACGAACGCATTGTGTGACGGTTGCGTTATCGTGGTGTAAGATCCACGAGTTGTGTGTCCACAAATCCAATCTTTTTAGGTGAATTGCTTCACGCAAACGTCTCATAACGCCCAAATTATACTCTTGTGGACTTGTTGACAGACGGGCCTTATGAAAGGAATTCATGATACACAAAACCCTGTAATTCATGAAAACTGTGAGAATTACCTTCCTTTTCGATTGAATACGATGTGGTTTTCTTGGTTGCGGGTTATGTCTCGTCTCCAGTAATAATCCGGTTGATGAATGTTGGGTCTGAGGCCAAAATCATCAATCAAAATGTCCTGAACGGAACCAAAAGCAATTTCCAACTCCTTTGCCATCTCTCTAATGGTTAATTTGCGGTCATTCATTCTTTGATTTTGTTGACATTTTGGTTGGTTTTCGATGTCGATGGCTACCACTTCTCTCGTCATCGTTCACGGACGCAGGGCCACATCTGAAACGTTCGTGCCTCTGGTAAACGATTGTTTTCTTCATTATCAGTATTGTTTCCGAAACACTTTCCTAACATTTACAATGTCGTCGCGCCATTGAAATCGTTCTTAACACAAAATACAATCACCATGAGATGTTTCAAGTATGAGGGGAGAGTCGGGTAAAATTGGCAAAATGGACCACTTCCTGGCTCTGATCAAAATGAAATTTGTTTGATTCAGTTCTTAAGCTTTTTATGCAAATTTACAGTGCATTTGGGTTCAATATAATAGCACCATGTTTTGTTTTTGGATAATACATCTAGTTTGCATCTAAAATGAGGAGAGAAATGGGCAAAATGGGACTTAGTTGGTCAACCCTAGATGAGATCAACACCATTTGATTTCCCGCATTTTCCCCCATAAGAAAAGCTATTTTTCAGGACTCCTATCATGCACTGTCTAAATTAATGGGATTTTGGTTCCATGTTTGCCCACTGTGCATTTTTTTTTATTTATGTATTTTCCGTCGGCCTATTTCCACAGATGGTGACAATCACCGACGCCAGGGAGACGACTCCACCACCCGGAGCCTATCTAACGACTCATGAATATGAGCCGGGACCAACGGCTTTACTTCCCTTCCGAAGGAAGACGTGACCAGATTTTTTCGCCTCAGGAAAACCACCGACGTCGACTGGGATTGAACCCAGACCCACTGACTGGGGTGCCAGTAGCAGTCACGCTTACCACTACACCACTGACGCTGGCGAGCCTACTGTGCATTGGGTGGTGTTAATTGTTTACTGCGCTAATCCTTGCTGTTGCTTTAGAAGACGACAAATCGGCTTTCAAGCGTTAGACACTGCGAAAATATTTTAAAAAGGGTGGACTCTGATTAACTTGTGCTTAACTATGTGACACTGTTCAAGCACTGTAGGGCTTTCCAAGTTTGTTCATGGCAATCTATGATCATAATTTTGAATCATATATGGTTTCTGTATTTACCTTTTCTTCACATTTTCTATTTCTCCTTTTAGTAAGTGAGTAATTAAATTTGATTCTCGTGCCCAATCTATGAGTGGAAAAGAGAAGAAAAGATTGAGGGGTAAGGATTTTTTACCTTTGTTTTTGAAACACATTAAGGTTCATTTTACTTTAAAACCTGTAATTCAAAAGCAGTTTTTGAACTGCCATACTTTTTCAGCACGCGCTTATTTTTTAAAGAATTAAAAAAACAAAACGAGATTTTTAAGCAATTTAAAACGATGGCTGCCATTTGTTTTTGAAATCTTTCAAAATAGTTCGAAGTAAATTGAGCCTTAACAAGTTTTGTTTTGCGTTAGCGGAAAGGTCGTGCATGCTATGATTCACAGTCTAGACTTTCGTTCAAATTGTCACTGTAGTATGATCTCTCTTTTTTAAGCAACGGAGGTCGCTATAGCCTTGAATCAACCATCATCATGGCCGATTTACATCGCTTTTCGAATGTTTGTAAGCAATGTTATAAGAAACTACAAAGGTTTCACATGCAAAACATCACTTGAATGATGCAGTGAAGCCAAAATGTGACATTTTTAAAACCTATGGTGATCGTCTGATGAATGTTTTGCAATTAGCAACAATTAACAATACATTTTAATTTCAGGATGACTTTGAGTAAAGTTCATTTTGTTTAACGAAAGAAAAATCATTTCTCTTACACACACTATTGATTCCAATATAGTGGATGCCAGACAAAATATATGCATTCAAACATAAATCAGGTAACCAAGACTATTAGCAGCTAGCCATGAACAGTTGCAAGCTCTGGAAAGCATATTTGATTTCGGAAATGCAGATTATGCACAAAGAAGGTGAGTCTATCGGTTTAGGTTGTGATTTCTGAGAATAATCTTTGCCTGTTGATCATTTTCTCATTCATGCATACATTCCTAAACACCACGCACTATGAGGTTATTATGTAAATCATCTTCACTCGGCAATTGTTTGTTCTGTTGTGTGTGGGTATTATGTTGAGTGCCAATGTTATTTTATACACCTTTCCGGTGAGATCTGACATAGCATTGGTTGAGCATGGAAATTGCAAGGATAGGCTCTACAAACATATGCAACTCTTATTATTTGATTCGTTCTTACTACATGTTTATTTTGATCTTTGTTAGCTTAGCGAAACTCAAACAGACAACATATTCATTATTCACTATTGATGGATGATTTCTCGTGTTGGATGCGAATCTGTTTCAAGCGCAATCAACATTATGGCTGAGACTGACGGTCGATTCTAAATATAAATGTCTTAGCGAGCAAAAGTTGCCTCAAATCTATTATAACAAACACGTTAAAAAGGATATAATACAAATTAAAAGTTGACTTGTTTAGTTGGCCTTTTTCTCAAAGGTTATTTGGAGGAGATGAGCGACGATGTGTAATTTTTCTCACATTTTGTCTTCTTCTAATTATTTCACTTCGCGATTGTGGAGATGTGAATCTTGATTTTTAGCGTTTAGGATCTCTAATCTATGTGTAGTATAAATAGTGAGTTTTGTATCACCATCTCTTTGAAGCTCAAAGTAACAATATTGAATTGAATTACAAAAGCAATCACAGTGTGGCAAAGGTTGCCTGTCAGTTTTTTTTGTCTCAATATACAGTTGTTGTTGTTAAACAATATGTGCACATTTTTCATTATGTAATCAGCGGATTTAAATTGGTTGAAGAAATTTAGACCGTGTGAGATTTTGAGTTGGATCATACACCTCGGTGTAAACGAAATATTTATCTTCCGCACCATAAAAACATACAACGAGACGGTATGTGCAAAATTAACCAAGGGCATGGACCTCATTCAATGGTTAGGACTAAAATGATGGGGAATTCATCAGAATCCAACACAATTAGGGTGAGCGTTGATCAAGGTTTTCCATAGGTCGATCCAAAATATCATGACCCATAATTTGAATGAAACTCGAACTCGAAATTAAAAAAAAAACAGTGGATTCACGGATTAACAGTATACCGAAACTGGGCTAGAGAGATTCGCAGTAAGCAGTTGCTGCATTGGGATACTCTTTTTCGATGAACAAATGTTTCTGTTACAAGATACGCACAATCAACAGAGCGATAGAATATGTGCAGTGACGTTCGCAGATGTTCTCAAAGATAGGTTGGATGTTATGTTCCAAAATATGTCGAGATTAATGGTATGAAATTTCAAAAAACGTCAAGCTTTTACTATATTTAATGGCGTTATGAGTGAAAATCAACACTAACTATTACATTGCACATGTTTTGAAGAATCACTTGTTACTCCAAGCTGCACACTTGATTCCAGATGGAAATTACTGTTCAACAGGATTCTGCGCCATCTCATCAATCGAAAGCAATACAGGATTTGCCTGTTTCATTACCAGATCTCAATTCTCTGGATTTCTTTACCTGTGACATGTATCCCCACATTCTACCGGCAAAACTGAAAGCACAAAAGTCTCTAAAAAGGGTCGATGTTTCTGTTGGCTAGTAACCATTTGAAAATTATGTTATGCTTTAAGATTTGTAATATGTTATTTTTGGCGGTCGCGGTGGCGTGGACCGGTGTAAACCATTTTTGTTTCAATTTAACTATGGAAAAAGACTGTAACCAAAAAAAAAAAAATAAGACACGCAAATATGCTTGCCAAGGATTCATTTTATTAGAATTTTCTTCAAACTTTCAGGGTTTTACTTACCTATTTATGCTTGTCCGATGTCCTATTAGGACCGCACTTGTGTCTCGATATTTCTCCATAAAACTCGGTTGAGGGCTGATTATCTTCGGCTGTCTTGCTCCACTGGGTTTAACCACCTAGTTCGCTGCGTTACTCTCCATTTTATAGAACCCCAACTCCTCCAGGTGACGCTTCTTATCCCGGAAGAGATGAGTTTGCTGTCTTCCAATCGTTCCGTTAATTTCTTTCCACAAACCCTATGGCACCTTCCGCTGCTTTGTTGGTGGCTGCTTTGATGGGCTTCGATTAGCTCTCTCTCTTCTGTCAACGCTGCTTTAAGTTTTTGCGCGTAATTAGCTACGACTCAGTCGCTCCAAATTATTCCTAATGTCGTTCGCAACGGAAAGTCTTTGGCGCACTTTGACCATTGCCATATCATATAGGACCAAACAAAAAGTCGAGAGGATTCAAGTCCGGGGAGCTGGGAGGCCACAAAGTTTTGTCCAGAAAGTCGGTTAAATTGTCCCGACACCAGGCTTGAACCACATTTGCCGTATGGGCTGGTGCACCGTCCTGCTGGAACACGTAGTGCTCATCGCCGTAGAGGCTTCGGAGACTGGGGGCAACAACCTTTTCCAAAACCTCAGTTTTGTAGTACGCCGCGTTGATTTTGACGTTTTTTCAATAAACACCAAGGGTAGCTTACCACGTTTACATACTGCCCCCCAAACCATCACCGACGCGGCACTTTGGAACCGAGGGATGTTTGTATTGGATTCAGGAATGCTGTCCCTCGATGGCGCCCACACCCGGTCATTTTGCACATTGTGCGGCTGCTGCAGCACGAACAGTTTCTCGTCCGAAAAAACAAACTCCTGACCAGCGTGCCGAGAGAGGATCCTCTTAGCTCGATCCAACCGCTTTTTGCTGGTAGCCTCCGAAACGCCATGGAAGTGGTCTGAATCGATGTTGGCTCGGCGATAGGCCCTGACGTCGATAATATCCGAGAAAGGTAGGTAATTCTTGCACTGGTGGTGGGTTCTTATCACATCACAACACACTTTTTGATACACTCCGTAATTGTTAATAATTGTTCATAATTAACTTTTTCTTTGCAGGGGGTGACTCCGGCGTAGTGGATAACATCCGTACCTCTCACGCCAAAATGACCAGTTTGAATCTCACCCTCGAACTTGCTACAAAAATTACTACAATGAGGTTTATAAGTGACTACGATGGAAAATGAACCAACATGAGGCACAAACTCCAGGCTTGGTTTGCTCCTCCGTTTGAGCGAAGAGTGGAGTGTATCGGCCACGCGCACGGCATAAGTTGTATGGTGCACCGTGCGTGTTCGGCATCTGCTCTGCACCGACGAATACACGCTCTTCTCGTTCGGTAGATCGAGCGAGCGAAATGACAAAAGAGAAATCTCGAAAGTTTGCACTGCACTGCTCGTGTGTTTGGTAAGAGCGCGCTCGCCGAGCTAACGAGTGTGTTGCTCTACGTGCCTTCCAACAGCCTTTCTATTGGCGTAGGGGAGTAAAAACTCCACTCTGATGTAACCTTCGCATAAGGATGTTTGGAAGAATGGAAGAAAAATGGTTTACAACATGTTTTTCTGGTTAGACTCATGCGCATCATGAGGTTTACTGGATGATTTTTCATAAAAATTTACAGAAAAAAATCTTTTAGTAAAAACCACTATGCCTGTATTCAAAACTACCATGAAATTTCAGTCAAATTTACTATTTTTATTGTTCAACCTACAACATTTATTAAGGCATGGTAAAATCAAACGCATTTATAGTCAGGGGAAGATTGTTGGTGTTTGCGCTTAATTTAACCCTCAAAATGGTAGTTTCTACTGCAGTTGCTTTTGCGTGTTTGATTTCATGACACCGTCCATGATGCAAGACATACCAGATGTAAATACAAGTTAATTTACGAATAAACTAGAAGCGAGATAGTTTACTACTAATTTTTCATTGTGAAAATCGTCTAGAAGCACTACTGTATCGAATTGCTGTTGGTTGAAAGAAGTTTGAATGTATTTCCTTAGATATTGGTTGGTAAACAAATGTTTGCTTGTTAATGTAATTTGTAATTTTGAACCAAATTCTATTTCTTTTTGTTGTCAATAGAAACTTCCTTTGCAGCGCTTTTAGAATTTAAAAAAATTGTTGTTGGTTCAAAAATAAAATTTGTTGAGTCTATATAGAACAATATTTTTTTCAGCGTGTAGATGCGTGTGAACAATTTATGGGAAATTGCACCAAATGTTGATTCAAATCGTCATAAGATACCTTTCGTTTAGTAGATCACATTTAAATAATAAGTCTCCATTAATCGAAGCTTTAGAATTTGGAGACCAAAAGATAGACTTAATCCAGTTTTCTTAAAATTTAATTTACTCCACTTGGCCATACATGTGTTTCTATTATGGCCACACCCATAAGAAACACGCGATTGGCCATCAAAGGAACCAACATTTTAAACTATGGCGATAATTGGTGCAGTGTTCCAGTTATGGTAAACGTGATTAATAATACAAAACCAAAATTTCGGCTCAGTTTCGATATTTTTCCTTCAAAATATAGATTGAAAGCTTTCATTTGACGTTTTCAACGTGGGGTTTTCCCAGAATTTTTAAACATAGTTCTTAACTAGTATAAATTAACCCTTTACTACTTGCTACTTACTACTTTGTAAGGCAAACAGAAATTTGTAATAATGCAAATTGGTTATTCACTTTTGATTTATTTTTCAAATTGGTTATTTTGTTACGTAACGATTTTAAAACCCCCCCCTCCCCCATATGTCATAATAAGTAACGGTTGCTCAACCCCCTTCCCCCCTTTCATGCGTTACATAATTTGTGCACAAAACCATATAGCTGTGCTCGCATTGTCTTAAACAGCTTCCGGGCGGTAGCCAGGAAATTAGTTACGGATTTTTTCTTAAGTACATTGTGAAGAGCCAATTGCACGTCATGAGCCACACATCCTCCTCCATTAGATGACCCTGTTCAATAATAGACAAATCGTCTATGCTTTCATCAATATCAGCTTGATCATACGAAAGGTCGGGTGATGGTTTAGCTCCGTCGTCTTCACTAGAAAGTATGAAAACTAATTCTCCTGTAATGACATGTATTTGCCCTGTTAAAAGGAAAGAATTTAAAAGCAACATAAATAATATCACTCGACGATACTTCGGATTTATTTCTTCACTATTAATGAAAATAAGCCTTATGAAAGAACTGATTGAAGTAGTAGTAGTAGTAGTAGTAGTAACGGAAAGATCGTAAGTTGTGTGGATTTAAAATAACGCGGAATAAATTTTCACAAACATCGCGTTTTTGAAATTTTTAATTCATTTCCTAATTGTCAAATTTATTTGAGTATTCACCAAACAGAATATCCCTGTTATTGTAAATATATATGTGAAAATTTATTTCTCATCTGCCAGAAATAAGTCTTCCAGAATATCTGGGTTATATTAAAAGCTTTTATCTGACACTTTGTTACTTTGATACATTTTCGAAAAAAATGTTCCGTCGCATTAACTGGCATTGCAAAAATCTTGCATATTTTTTATCGAACAATAAAATATATAGAATAACGATAACTTTTTGTGATTTTTTTTCCAAAATGGACCAAAGTGAATTGAGCGTTAAATAACAATTATTTTCATTTTGTCAAATGGAACACATCATTTTTCCAAAACAGGGCTATCAAACTTACCAAATTGCAATGCAGCTCTCAAAATTATCTTCTTCGTCCTGGCTGTCTGAATCTTTGAAATGATTTTCGCCATTTGAAGCTTGTACGTCTTCACGCTCAGTCAAATGAAGAGTCTGAGCATCTTTCATTAAATTGGTTGCTTTTATAAAATTAGAACCGTTATAAGTAGTGACAGAGTGAACTTGACCCAGATCAATGTTAAAGTTATTCATAACCTTGAGAATTACGCCACAAATAACTTCCACCGTACTGAGGCCAAATTTTTTCACCATAGCAAGGGTGTGAGTGTAAAGCACGCCATTTACCAAAACGTTATGCTAGGTCTGCTTTTATTCAAACTATGCGACCCACGAATGCTGGTGATATGCACATTACGGTCCATCGATATACTTTTGAAAGTTTCTTTTGAACATCTCCCGCGGAAATGTTTTCCTTGTTCTACGTTAGAAGTCCGGACTCCACTGCTTTTTCCTTGTGAACGGAAGTAATATGCCGAGTCAAATTAAATTTCTAGTCACGCTGCAGCGACCGCCCTTTACACAATGAGCATATAAAAACGGTTTTTTCGGAACCATTGTGACAAATTATTTACTTTTCAGAAAAAAAAACTCGATAATTATATATTAGCTTCCTTTTCTCAGCCATCATTGAAACTGAAATTGAAACTATAAAATACTCAACAAAAACATCTACACTCCATGTGATAGGTACGACCGCATACTAACGCAGGCAAAATTCCGAAATCCAAGAGCACGGAGCATCTTTGTTTTGCTCCGTGTTTCTCTTTCTGCATGACACACGCTCCCGCTAGGCAATGCTCTTGCTCCGTTTTCAAATTCTCGTGCACGGCGTGCAACCGATGATCACACGGCGTGTGTCGAGTATTCTGCTCCGCGTGTGGTTTAGAACGTACACATGCTAGCTACACGTGCAAAGAGAAACAAAGCCTGCTCTCGATAATCAAGAAAACTATCAAAACCGCATACAGGGCAAAGCTCGGGAGTTCTCTCTCTCTCTCTCTCTCTCTCTCTCTCTCTTCTTTCTCTCGCTTAACACCTGCCATAAGATTTCGTACAATCTCTTGTCCACTTTATTCGCCGCAGAACGCCAGTTTGCCTTGAACTGTTTCACGCTCACAACAGCTTTTTGAGTCTTCTTTAGGTTCCGCTTGACGATGGCCCAATATTGTTCGATTGGGCGGTGTTGGAAAGGGTTCTTTTCCTTGGGCACCACTTGAACGTTGTAGGCAGCATACCACCCCTTATTTCCGTAACGGCAAGATGCCCAGTCCGGCCAAAATAGAACGGAACAATTGTGTCACTCCAGGAAAGGCAGTAGACATTTTTGTAGGCACTCGCTCAGATAAATTTCCCGGTTGACGGTTCCGGTCGCAATGTAAACGTTCCTCTTCAAGCCACAGGTACAGACGGCCTGCCACACCAGATATTTCTTCGCGAACTTTGACAGTTTAATGTACTTGAAAATATCTGCCACCTTTCCCCGTCCGGTTGCCGTATAAAATTCCTGTCCAGGAAACTGTTTAAAGTCTGCCTTGACGTAAGTTTCATCGTCCTGTACCACGCAATCAAACTTCGTCAGCATCGTCTTCACAACTTTCTAGACCGTGCTTTGGCCGACGTGTTTTGTTTATCGTCGCGATTTGGAGTCACCTTTTTCTTGTAAGTCGACAGTCCAGCTCGTTTTTAGCTCTATCCACGGTTGAAGGCGCCACTCCCAGCTTCTTTGCGACATCTCGGACGGAGAGGTTGGGGTTCCGCTCGAAAGAGCGGGCAACTCTTGTTGTCGTCGCTGTAGCCTCCGGCTTTCGATTTCTCCCGATTCAGCTTTCCTGGCTGTCGACAAACGTTCACTGAACACTTTTAATACATTGATAACAGTTGATTTAGCCACATTCAACAGTTTCTCCAACTTGGTGTGAGAGTAGTTTGGATTTTCGCCATGTACGCGCAAAATTTGGATGCGTTGCTCCTCTTCCTTTGACGACATTTTGATAACTGAAGTGCTAATATAAAAATCAAAATAGAGGCATGATGCTACACGCACACATCTTCAACTATGAATTTTGAAGCTCTCTAACCTAACCAAACTAAATCAGCATCAACCAGAAATGTTGATGAATGAACCAAAAAGTAGTTAAAATAATAATACTAGATTAAATTGTTGTCAAAATGTTAAATTCTAGTTTTCGGTCTAACTTGGAATTTAATAATCATCCGAAAATCCGAACAAACCTGAGCCCTAGAAATGAACGGTTCAATTTCCTATATAGTGGGTTGTTTGTTTTGTGTTTTTTTCTTTTTATTTAATGCTTGGTATGTAGGATTCATGTTTCAACTCAATCTCACAGCCTTGCAATCCACCAACTCACAAACGACAAACTAGTGCGCGGAAGGGTGGATTTTCCGTATTAGTACTTTTCATTTAACGTAAGCAAACATAAAGTTTAAAAAACGGAACAGAACAATGAGATTACCATGAAAAAACAATACATTGTGATAAAGGGTATTACTTAAGGGGGGATATACAGTTAGGATGACAAAAAAATTCATTTTTTTCTTATTGCATAAAAAGTTAGTAAAATTCCCTTAGAATACGCTCCTGAAACCTTGTTTTTCGAAATTCGAACTCCAAGTGTTTCTTTTCATCGTTGTTCGAAGATGATAATTAAAACTTTCAACGCGTTTTTCTCAAAACAGCATTTTCGGAGTTTATGCCGGTGATAACTCGAAAACTAATTATTCGATTAAGCTGAAACTTACAGGATTTCTTTATTATAGTATTACCTTCTATATGAATTATTGTAATATTTTATTATTAAATATGGAAAAATGTGATAAAATGGCGGAAGAAATATGGAGTTTTTCATAAAAGTTACGCCAAAAGTGCAATTATTTTTTTACTTATTTTTTTCAATTCATCTACTAACTGTAAGTGTTTTAAAGTAAATTTTTTGGGTAAGCAGGTTTCAGATCGAAACTGCGATCAGGAGAGCCGGCACAAGCAACATACAACGAATTTTTCAACGCACTCTAACGGCCGCCATTTTGTTGAAAAAAAATTGAAAAAAATATTTTTGTATACTACATGGATACGTATAATTGTAAAAAAGTTTGCCACTACACGAAAGTTGTGCTAGAGTGGTATACGGCGAATGATTTTGATTTCGTGCCGACAGATCTGAACCCCCGAAACACACCTGAACTGCGCTCAATACTGAAATACTGGGCATTATAAAGGAGCATCTTCTAAAACGACCTAAAGTGGTGAAGATTGTAGAAGAAATGAAGAAACCATGGGTTACTATGCAATAGAACCCTTTATTCTACAGTTTCGAACAGTATTTCATAGCCGGCCCTTCGCGTCCTATTTCTAAAATACATACTTGTCATTGTGAATGAAATAGGTAAGAAAAATGGTCGTAATGATAGATATTAATCGTAACCAGTAGCAGCAATTTGCCTGACAACTCAAAGATCCAAACTAAAACTTTTCAAACAATTTCCTCAATATACTTTGGTGAAGTAAATTTTATTAACCAACTTTATTTGATCTCCATCCATCTGGGCAATGTACAATCACATAAAAACAATATCAATTTCCGGTGTGGGTGTGGGATTTAGCATTATGTTCATCACATGACAGCCGGACCTACCCGGCGTGGAACGACACGGAAGGCAGTGTGTTAAATTGAATAGGCAAATCAAAAAACGATGAAAATTCATAGAAATCTCCCCCAACCTCCTCATCCGTCGGCTTGTGGATGTCGATTGCTGTTATGTGGAAGCAAGGGGATAGGACTACCCACTTTTTGACTGTCAATGTTCCGTCCTCACTGCACGTTTGTTGGAGACGAAAAAAGGCAGGGAGTGGATGTGGAAAAAAAGATTGCTGGGAAATAAATTTATGCATGCTAATTTTATTGCCATGGAACACAAAGGAAAGCGACAACCGAAAGTGTGTTTTTAGGGGACTCCCATGTAGAGTGTGGAAGTCCCATGAGCTACCGACAGCTCGTGTGTGGTGAGAACATTCATATTCGCTTAATTTTTCGACGACACCATGTGTCAAAAGTTTTTATATTTTATTTATAATTTGTTTTAAAATTTATCACGTGTCGCAACCGCTCCACCGTCCCACCTTTCTTCCGGTTATTCTCGTCAAGCCATTTATATGGGTCTAGTCCATGCGTGAATGGGAGTTTGGAATTGGTGGGGATGTCCATATCCGTGGTGTTTAATTGATTTACGTGAATAAATAGAGAAATGTACGTAAGAAGCACCAAAAAGATGTTTGCATCAGTTTTACTTTTACTTCTGACTACTTGCAAAATTGCAAAGTGTCTCATTTTTAACTGAATATTAAATATGTAGTTGAACACTTGGTTTTTTTTGAGTAAAATTGGCGGTTTCTGTCTCTACATTTCTAAACTGTCAACCATGTCAAATTTATAATTTGTCTCTAAATTGTTATAACATATTTAGCCAGTTGATGTATTATTGTTAGTAAAAGCATATCCAACTACTTCGTAATGACTGCTTTTTTCTGACTCCAATGTATTTTTGAAGGTTTTGTTTGCCTATTTGGTTGTGTGATTTTCGGAATTATATGTGTTGTACCCAGATTCGTGAACGGCTGGGAACTATATTACATCGTTGTTTTCGGGAACGGTTTTGTTTCCGTGTAGGGTAGTTTGAAGTAATTTCAAAAGCTGGGATGCCCATGTCCTTCGATTTAATGTGCATCTTGGCACAGTCTACCATCGCGGGGTTATAGGGGTGGTAGCCCTCCTTATATCCATTCTTCTATCCACCTGTACCAATTATTTGTGATGGATGTAAACAAAAGCATGATTAACACGTACGTCCCCAACCCCTCTGAGACAGAAAATTTAAAATTTAAAATTGATGATACTCCATCGTTAGCCATCAGATTTTGTTGCGGTTTTTTGCAATAGATCACAAATATATCCTAGTTTATAGATCTGCACTGTATTATTCCGGAAATTTCCGTAGTTTCGGATTCCAAGGTGGGAGTACTGGGGTAAGTACCTGTCCAGGGATGGTGGACAAAACATTTTTAGTAGCGAAACATGGCATGCGGCATATCAAACTTCATGATTTTGCAAAACTAAGTCATCAGAAGACATTTTGAAGATCCGAGTTCCTCCAGAAAAGTGGCCATATTCAAATTGTTGCCAAAACCTGGCTTGCGACACGTCAAACTTCAGGATTTTGCAAACCTAGGTCATGAGAAGACGTTTTGAGAATTTCTGGCCATACTGGACACTTCTTCTGGGGCCCTGCGGGATCCGAATTCATCCGGAAAGTGTCATATTCAAATCTATTCCAAAACCTGGTTTGCGACACACATCAAACTTCATGATTTTGCAAACTTGTTCTTTGAGAACTTTTTACATGTTGGACCATACTGGCCTCTTAGGAAGCCCTGGTGAAATCCGGAGCTCCTCCGGAAAAGTGGCCATATTCAAATCTTTCTGAAACCTGGCTGGTAGACATCAAACTTCAGGACTTAGCAAAACTAGGTCATCAGAAGACGTTTTGAGAATTTCTGGCCATACTGGTCACTTGGGGTGGCCTCTTCGGGATTCGAATTTCTCCGGAAAAGTGTCATATTTAAATCTTCCTTAAAACGTATGGTGACACATAATTTTCGCGATTTTGCAAAAACTTTATCTTTCGGAGGACATTTTGAGGATTCCTGACCATATTGGCTACTTAAGAAGTTTGCAGGTATTGAGTTCTCCGGTGGCCATATTCAAATCGTGACCGAGCTAGGCTTGCGATACATATTAAACTTCATGGTTTTGCAAAACTTGTCTTCGGAGGACATTCATAGTATCTGACCATACTGGCCACTTGTGGTAGCCCCTGCGGAACTAGGGAGGAGTTGAATATGGCCACTTTTCCGGATGAATTGATCCTGCAGGGCCTTCTCAAGTGACCAGTATGGCCAGAAATTCTCAAAACGTCTTCTCAGACCTAGTTTTGCAAAATCCTGAAGTTTGATGTCGCAAGCCAGGTTTTGGCAACGATTTGAATATGGCCACTTTTCCGGAGGAACTCGGATTCTGCAGGGCCTCTTTCAGGCCAGTATGGTCAGAAATCTTAAAATGTCTTTCTGATGACTAGTTTTGCAAAATCAAAGGAAGTTTGTATGCCGCATGCCATGTTTCAGCATTAAAAATGTTTTGTCCACCATCTCTGGACAGGTACTTACCCCAGCACTCCCACCTTGGAATCCGAAACTACGGAAATTTTCGGAATAACTAATGCAGATCTATAAACTAGATATATTTGTGATCCATTGCAAAAACCGCAACAAAACTGATGGCTAACGATGGAGTATCATTAATTTTAAATTTTAAATTTTCTGTCTCAGGGGTTGGGGACGTACGTTAATAAGAGGTTAGTCAATTGGATGTACACGGATTTTTTTTTCACCTTAATCCAATTAGTTATTAGGCTAATGTATTTCTCCTCCTTTGTCGTTGCAAGGACCAGTAATTATTATTTTTACTATTCTTGATTTGTCGTCAATCATGTTTGTAGCCTGGTTTCTGTTACATTTGTTTTTTTCGACGCTGATAACATTTCATTTTTGCTTTACGCAATTGCATGTACGCATGGGATTGAATTAAAATTTTCAGCCATCACTTCGCGCGGTAATGTTGGTTTGATTTGTTTTTGACATGGTAAAGTCAATACTATTTCAATGTATATTATGAATAACCATAATTTTGGTATAGTAAGTACGATACTAATTAGTTGGTATTGCCAATGTCGTAAAGGCGGGGTTGATTGTTAAACAAAATATTTGGTTAAGATTTCCATTGTTCTTTCCGTTCCATTGTTCTTTTGAGACGATATTGCTTATAAGGGAAGGTACATTAATTACGTCACGCAGTAGAGGGGAAGGGGGTTTTGAGAAACGTGACGATCCATACAAAAAAATTTGAAGGTTCATACAAAAACGACAAGTGCGGGGGGGGGGTTTGTTAAAAGTAAATTTTGGCGTGACGTTATTAATGGACATTCCTAAACGAAATATCGTTTATGGGTCATTGATGTTATAGAGCGCTTAGTAAAGCCTAACATGTTAGTTTGCTTTTCTGTGAATAATTGTGTTATAAGTATTAGAAGGCTGTTATAAGGTTGTTTATAATTGTGTTATAAAGGCTGGCTTTTGTTATAAAGGCTGTTAGAGGCTGCTTAACTCTATCACATGTTTCAGCATTCTGATTGCCCAAAGTAATTGTAGCATTGATTATGTATATTTTCCCAGTAAGAAGTTGAGTTGCATTTTCAACATTTAGTTGCAGCCAAAGTATTATACACCAAGCATGGAACAATGGTATTTTAAAATGTGCATGTATTGTAATTGTAATTGTAAAAATGCAATTGAGTAAATTTGTGGTGAAATGTGATGATAGGGGAGCCACCACCAGTAATTTAGAGCAACTTTTCCTTCGCCAACTTCGGTGTACTCATAAAAAATCTGTCCTAATCTTATTTAAATTTCCATCGTAAAATTATGTTGCGAATAACTATTGATTGGTTAAAGCTATAGCGCGAATTGAAATAAAAAAGTTAGGGAAACAAAACATTTTTTTATGGTACAATTATAAGTTGATCAGGGAAAATTGTTCTAAATCGGTCAATTTTTTAAGCTACAAAAATTTATATATGAAAATTCCATGAAATTTTTTGCGCTACACTCTTGCCCAAGAGTGTAAACGTCTATTTCTGCAAATAAAAAAGTTAGTTTATGTATTTTTGTAAAAATAGTGACTACCCTAATATTAACCAACATCAAAATATGGGCCTTAGTAATACTAACCATACAGAACATCACGTTGCTGTAAAGTTTCAAGTTTAGGCGCTGGGAGCATGTTTCCTCGTAAATCTGTGATCTGACCATAGGTGCAGTGCAGGACGGTTATGGCGTACAGTTCCTCCTAATGGCAAGATCAAATTGTACATGGGCGATGTAGTCATCACTATTCCGTTGTATAAAGGGCAAAAACGGGGGTGTGGACCTGGCAAGCAGAAGCACATATCGAAACCCACGGAAAGGATAGAGAATTTTTCTTCAAGCGAAAGGCTCTTATTACTGGAAATAAACAGTACACACTTAGTTCGGTAATCCAATGTTACATTACGGTGAAATTTTCACCAGATATCTGTAAAAAATTACTGATTTCGGTAAAATTTTACCGCTCACGCTTTTAATGCCTACGCTTCGTCTGGCACCCCTGTGGCCTCTCTTTACCCTTTGTTATTGAATGTATGGATGTAATTTACGTAATAGAATAAAATTTATATGGTGACTCGAAGCTGGTATGAGACTTACTTCATCACTCTTATTTCGATTGCTGATGAAAAGCTATTTGGGAAGTACGGTCCAACCAGGCTTCGGAGTAGATAAGCATGAATATCTATTGCCCACCACGCTGAGGCAAATCGAAAAAATGGGAAGATTAAGGTTATATAACATCAGCTTGAATTATGAACAAATAAAACCTATATCTATATTCACTAGAAATCTTTAGCTAATTTGTTTATATTAAAGGGTGTTTGATCAAAATTTGGTCAACTTAATCTTGACGCATTCCTTTTCATCGTGTATTAAAACAATTTTGCACACCCCTAATTTTGAAGATGTAAAAGTGTAGCATGCCTTTATTTTGATTTTGAGATTAACACTTCAGTTATCTAAATGTCGTCGAAGGAAGAAAAAGCATCGCATCAAAATATTGCACGTGCATGAAATCAAACTACTCTCACGCGAAATTGTTGAATGTGGCTATCAACGGTTACCAACGTATTGAAAGTGTTCGGTGAACGTTTTTCGACAGCCAGGAAAGCTGGATCGGCATGCTGCATCAGATTGCGTGGTACAGGACGATGAAACTTACGTCAAGGCAGACTTAAAACAGCTTCCTGGACAGGAATTTTATACGGCAACCGGACGGGGAAAGGTGGCAGATATTTTCAAGCACATTAAACTGTCAAAGCTTGCGAAGAAATATAGGGTGTGGCAGGCCATCTATAGCTGTGGCTTGAAGAGCAACGTTTACATTGCGACCGGAACGGTCAACCAGGAAATTTATCCGAGCGAGTGCCTACAAAAAGTCTACTGCCTTTCCTGAAGCGACACAATTGTTCCGTTCTATTTTGGCCGGATTTGGCATCTTGCCATTACGGAAATAAGGCCATGGAGTGGTATGCTGCCAACAACGTTCAAGTGGTGCCCAAGGACAAGAACCCTTCCAACACGCGCGAGTTCCGCCCAATCGAAAAAAATGGGGCCATCGTCAAGCGGAACCTTAAGAAGACTTAAAAAGCTGTTGTGAGCGAGAAACAGTTCATGGCAAGCTGGCGAAAGACCGGCAATTCGCATTTGGTAAAAAGCAAGCTTAGCTGAATATTTCTCCTGTATTCTGTACTAATTGAACTTAGAAAATAAAAAGAATTTGACTTATTAATAAAAACTTTGATGCATGTTTACATCATTTGCAGTTGGCTGCCAATAAGCATAAATTTTCAATTTTGGTTTGACAGACATGTTGAAAAACAGAAACTCTATGTCTATGTTGGCGATTTGTTACATTTTGATTTCTTCTCTTGGCAATTTCACCGAATAATAAAACATTTGATCAAAAATTGCATCTTTACACCACAGTACATCATTTTCTAACACTTCCAGAGTGACTTGTCACTGCGAATATTTTGGAACCATCAACCAAGCAGTACTTAAGACATTTTATTATGAAGTTCAAATTAGACAAGAATAAAACAGAAAAATTATAGGTAAATAGGTCGATACGGAAAAATACTTAGCTGGTCGATGCGTGAAGCAATCGATCATCATCGGGGATGCAACATTGTTAGTTCTGCAGGCAGTAGTCACAAACACTAATGCAACTCGGATTCTAAAAGTTCAATACACTTTTCAAAATCACACTGATCTGGCCCATCTAACTATAACGCCAGTAAATTAATCCTTTTTCCAGCACTTCTGGAAGCTTGAAAACCAACAATTTTTAGACAAAACAGCAACCTATCGTCTCACAACACATCAGTAACCAGAAAACTGAATTTCTTCACTAAAAACTATCGATTTTCATATTTCTGAAAAGCGAACAAAAATGCCGTCAGGAAATCAAACTTGATGTCCGTTCGGAACTTTAACCCTGTTTACTGTTATTCTAAAATCCAGAAAAAAAATGAAACAATGAAAAAATGTAATGCTCAAGCACTGAATTGTCATGCTGCTCCATACTTAAATCCAAAAGTAATTTAAAAAGTAAGGACGCTTTTGTTTGCTAACATTATCTCAATGTCCGAAATTCAAAGTGGACATGCTTTAGTGTGTGGAGCAATTATACGACTTTTCTCAAAAGGCAGTCGGACGGATTACCCACCGAAAAGTAGTTCGGCCTTATCGGGAATCGAATCCTTGACCTCCGAATCGAGAAACCGAAGCATATATAGGGACACTGAAAACCGATATTCGTCTTTATTTTTATCTCAATATGGATTATGATACGGATTGTTGTTAAGTACGCTGTACTATGGTTTTTTTTCGGAATGCTAAAACAATTTAAAGTTCTGTCCAGTTAGAATCCGGAATCACTTATTTTGTTGCAGCGGCACGGAAACTGACCGCTGCAAGAATTCTTTTACAGCGGTTCGGTTATATAGGTTCTCACTTTCTGTGGTATAAATTTCACGGTATTTCGTGCAGTGAGTCAAAAGTTATTCCAGATGGAATCCGAGAGCAGAGAAAAAGTTCTGCACACCCACATTGAAAATCCGCAATAAAAATCGCAAAAACGTTGAAAATCGCCAAATCAACCGTGTATAATGTGCTCAAACGTTTCAGGGAGCGAAAGAGCACTTGGCGATGGCACGAGAAGATGTTCCTGCGAAGTTTAAGTTTGCTTTTATGGACAAATTTTCCAAAAAAACTGATAATTTGGCAAGGGATATGCAGCCAGATTTGGCGAGTTGCCACTACAGCCGGGAAGTCAGCCAGTGGTACCGCGATAATAACGTAGATTTCATCGATAAAAACATAAATCCATCCAACTGCCCGCAGTTCCAGCCCATCGAGAAATTTTGGGCAATAATGAAGCGGAAGCTTAAGAAAAGTGGAAAAACGGCTCGGGACGCGACTCAGATGACTAAAATGTGGAACAAATGTGCCAAGGAAGTTGACTCTGGAGGTGTGCAGCGTTTGATGGGAGGAATAAAGAAGAAAGTGCAAATTTTCATCAGAAACGAAAAGAAATGATTTGTATTGATATATTTTTCCTCAAAGTATAGTAAATTTGTTTTGATGTATTAACCTTATTTGTACGTCAATCCGTTGCCGTGACACAGATGATTTTATTATTCCGGATTCTAAATGGACATAGCATTAATAGTTGAAATGAAATATTCACATGCGTCGTACTTCTCGAAACCCACTATTCCAATTGCAAATAATAAACATCAAATCAAAAGCCTTACAGTCCCTAAAAATCTCTATGAATTGGTTTGAAATTGGTCACCTAGTTCTGTATAAATAGTGAAAACTTTGTTTTCAAAATTGTGCGCCAAAATCGAACCGTGTCAAAGAAGAACCATGCCAAGAAAGTGTCGTTCCAAAACCGAACAGTAGTATAATAAAATGTTCTTGAGCAAATATTTTGGCAAATGAATTTCCTACGCAATATTTGTACACCTCTATCTCGGTAAAATCTACTAATGATAAACCGAGAAGGATGTGGGTCGAGGGAAAATTATGCTGTTTATAGACATACAGTGTGTAGGGGTTATGGCGGCTTGGGCACCCTTGACTGTTTTAGGCAACTTATTTTCAAAACTTAAATTCAATATTTTTTTCTATCAATAAACTTCAATGAATGTATACATATGGTATTTTTTTTCAGTTTCATTCTGATAACGCTTATGCCACTGTGCAGTATCGTTTTTTGCTTATGCCACTGTGCATATTTTTTGCAACTAAGTTGTAAGCATAAGGAAATACAACTTGTTTTAAATTGCCTAGAATAGAACAGATGGTTAATTCGTTGTTTTAAAGGAACGATGCGGAATAAAGCAAGGACTGCGAAACTCACTTAATAAAATTGAAGCTTTGTTAAAACCCTTTCAAACAGTTGTAGGAACAACTCTATCGATTGTAATAGATAAAGGAGCAAGGAGCAAATAAATGTATGTAAATAACTGACACGTCATTATGTGCATGTCGCTGAGAAATTACTGATAGAAAGGAGGACCCTGCTGAGACTGTCAAGAACGCATAAATTCCTTTACATGCTTTTCAAAGCTGAACTAGAAGTGGATGTGTGCATAATTAACCACCACTCACCGACCGACCGAACGCTCGTTCCTAGAGTTGCTGTGTATACAACGCAGTTTACCACACATTTACGACAGTCGGAAAGCGGTAGCATTTTTAAATCTGTTTTGGAAAACTCTTTCTGGTGCGCCTTCATGGCCACCGAGAAACAGCGGTTGATGATTTAATTAGTTGGTGTAGGAATCTTAAGTGCTGGCTTGTGACTGATTTTAATGCGACCGTAAATTAAAATGTTTGATCATAAAGTAATTCCGGTACATATGAAACGCCCCAATATTTATGTTTCGGAATGAGTTCGCTGAAATATGTGTACAATGTTGGGCTAATTATGTTGCTAAAAGTTTTCAAAAGCCGACTCTTTTGAGGAAAAGTTTTCGAGTCATGCGAAAAATATGTGGTTATCACGTCATCCAGTGTATCAAATAGCATTTGTACCTTTTTTTGCCATGTTAGCCATGTTAGGAAAATGTTTGTTTGTATCCGGCCATGACCGTGTGTAGCAAAATAAATGATGCAGTGTTTCTCAGTAATATAAATGAAATGCTGATTGAAATGTCCTGGGGTTAAATTGAATAAATTTAATATGTTTGGAACCATCCATCCGTACACGAATTGATCCGAGCAATATTTAAACATATGAAAGGTGCATAGTGTCATGGATAACTATTGAATAGTTTTTAGATTGCTTTCACAAATTTTTCTCAGCAAAACATATTTCGACGAATGCAGCTCTCGACACTGTAATTGGCCTATATTGTTTTCAATATAGGGAAGGTGTTTCTATATTATTCGCATCTCTTTGCAATTATAACTATTACTAGAATTCATGGGATTGACTAGGTTGGTTTGTAATGATTGAATTTATTATGAAACTTTAACAAACATTATTATAAAAAGAAATTAATCATTTTGAGCTCTAATCTCTTGACTCTGCGTAGGAAAGTAACCATTTATATGGGAACGGTAAATCTTTGAATCATTTAAAAAAAAAATAAACTGATAGAACCGTATTGGCCATTGAGTATCAAATGTTCTATGTGCTTTTTAGACAAAATGTTTACTTATCCTGGAATATTTATTTGTCAAATAGATTTTCGGGTGCAGATGTTATCAAGATTCGAAGCACAACATTGAGTTTGTGTGACAATTTAAATCATTTATATGGGGGAGAACGCTGTTTCTAACGATGAATTTTAAATAAAATCTGTATCCACATTAATCCGGACACCTTCAAATCATTTTAACTTTTGAAATATTGCACGTAGGAATGAAAAATTTCACTGTGGTATAGCTGAGAGTGTATGAAAAAGACTATGATTGATGTTTACATTTTATGTATTCAAGATGGCGACGAAAGAAAAACAAGTGCGCGAGCGAATTTTGTACGGGCGTACGGCAAATCCTGACTTGTCAATACGGGACCTCGCAAAAACATTGGATTTGCCTAAATCCACTGTTCACGATGTGCTCAAATCATTTTCGGAACGTTTGACGGTGGAGAGGAAACCGAGAAGCGACAAAAACATTGGACGCGCTGATCCTGTCATGGACCGAAAGGTGAAAAGGATATTAACGAAACACCCAAATCTCTCCATTCGAACAATGGCTCGTAAAATAGGGATGTCGCCTGATTTTGTCCAAAAATCAAAACAACGTTTGGGACTTAAGTCGTATAAAGTAAAAACAGTATCAAATCGCAACGACAAACAGAACTTGGCAGCAAAATCACGGGCTCGACGTTTGTGCTGCGAATATTTGACGAAATTTTCATGCGTTGTTATGGATGATGAAACTTATGTCCTGGAGGATTTCAAGCACCTTCCAGGGCTGGCTGAGCATTTCAGAATGAAGAAGGCATCGAAATTTTCCAAAAAATACCTTGTGTGGCAAGCAATTTCCACGTGTGGCAAGCAATTTCCACGTGTGGCAAAAAGAGTAAATCTTTCGTCACTACAGGCACAATCAACATGGAGATCTATCAGAAAGAGTGTCTGCAGAAGCGATTGCTACCCTTCATCAAAAGTCACAAAAAAAACCTTTGTTCTGGCCCGATTTGGCATCATGCCACAATGCTAAAACTGTGATGGAGTGGTACCAAGCAAATCAAGTGAATATTAAACCAAAAACCTCAAACCCGCCAAATTGCCCAGAGCTACGACCAATCGAGAGATATTGGGCTCTGATGAAGCGGAAGCTTTCTGGAAAGAAGCAAGGAATCAAAGACAACAAACACTTCCAGCAAATTTGAACAAAGACGGCTTCTACAATTTCTGAAGAGTCTGTACAAACCCTAATGGACGAAGAGAAGCGCAAAGTTCGAAAATTTTATGCAAATACCGAATAACTATGTTTTGTCTTCACAAATTGTTAAAACACATCCCATGAATCTGAAATAAACAACTATGACGGAAATATAATGCGAAATATATGTTTTATTCATGTTTTGAGGTGTCCGGATTATTGCGGATACAGACCTTAAACATTTGAAATATTGCGTTTTTCTGATAGCGTTTGTGTGGGGTGAAAGAATAGAGCGGAGTAAACCAAAGGACAAATCAAAATAAGGTCTGTAATAATCCGGACATCTCAAAGCTCAAGTAATACCCAAATTTCGCATAATATTTCAATTTTAGTTGTTCATTTCAGATTCATGGAATCTTTTTTAACAATTCACGAATTCAAAACAAAATTTCGAACATAGCGCTTAACTCCATCAATTAAAGTATGCACACAGCAAAATCTAGCCATGGTTCATTAATCACATCTTTTTTTTTTGTCAATAAAAAGATGTCACCAATACCGCTAACGCAATTTCATTTTGTACGTGAACGTTTTAACATACGGTTTGCCGTCACGAAAGCATTGTATTGAAAATGGAGTCGAAAGAAAAACAAGTGCATGAAAAAAAATTGCAAGAAAGCGTCGAAAATCCGTCTATGTTGCATCATGATAAAGCAAAATCACTCGAAGTCACTCGTTCAACAGTAAGTAGGGGTTTGAAACGCTTCCGGGGTCAACTTCAAATCCCAGCGGGATGCAGTGCTTCGGCTGATTAAGCAAAATTCGAACCTTTCCATCAGAGATGTGGCTAAAAAGGTCAAAACATAGCATTATTTCGTTAAAACTTGGAAACCAGTTCAGAAACAAGAGCGCGTAAGCTCTACGACAAATTGTTGACAAAATGTGACTGCATGGTTATGAATGATGAAACAAACGTCGAAGCAGGCAGCTTCCTGGTCTTGAGTTTTATACTGCATTACAACGTTGCAAGGCCAAAAAGTTGTCAAATTTCTTTAAAAAGTACTTGGTTTGGCAGGCTTTTTGTAGTTGTGGTTTGAAGAGCAAAATCCTCATAACAACAGATTTTCCAACAAGTTAACGTCAACGAGTGTCTGCAAAAACGACTACTGCCATGAATCCAAAAGCACAAGTTCTGTGTTTTTTTTTACCTGATTTGGCGTCTTGCCTTCAGGAGTAGTATGCAGGAAACAACGTCAACATTTTATCAAAGGACTGTAATCTTCCGAACACCCAGAACTTCTTTCAAATGAAAGATATTGGGCCCTAGTGAAGCGAAACCTTGAGAAATTTATTAATGATGAGAAACATTTTGCTAAAAAGTGGGAAGATGCTTCCAGAAAGGTGACTGAGGACACTGTGTTGAACTTAATGGATGGTTGCAAACGTAAAGTTAGAGTATACGGATATA